>JBBPJQ010000024.1:0-74019 GCA_038088795.1 Boletus rex-veris
TCGGTGACCCGATTAGGATAGAACACCCTATCATACGTGTATACCTGCCCTAAAGTCACCAGCAGGCAAAGGTTCGGTCACCTGTTTAAGCTGACCCTCGTACCAAAATTTCAATCTTGTCTATCTTGAACTAATCCATTCCGTGCAACACTCATGGCGACGACTCAGGTGATACTCTTCCATTCTTCTTCTATGCCACCCACTGACATGTACTTTGTCTACGTGTCCTTGTGCGTTCCACGCACAGCACTATCTATGGGCAGGTGGTCATCTCTTACTTTTAGCGGCAGCTTTGCGATACTTTATTGCGTCCATCACTCTTACGACCGTCTCCGCGTGGTGGTACAAAGGTCGGTCATATTTTCGCCAAGTTTTTCCAGGGTGGAGCTTGACTGGTGGCTTACAGCGAGCTTCTTGGGCGCCCTTGTTAGCTATGCGATCGTGTGCCAGTGAGTAGCATCCGCCGCGTGCGTGGTAGGTGCATGTCATTTTTACTGACATTATCCGCGTGTTTGTAGTAAATCACTCGGGGTGAGAGCGGGTGCCATTTATCGCGTGTTTGGTTTTCACGCCTCCCGTGTTATAGACTCCGCAACCTAACTTGGCGTACGTGAAAAAGGCCGTTACAGACGAGGTGGGTCTGCAAACTCGAGGGGGGTGTATGCGCTGAGATGGACGCACAGAATGTCCAATACTTTTTGCTCGCCATGTTCTGGTGGAGTTCCAAGCCAGTTGCCTGTAAGCTTTGTGCGCAACCGAGAGGGATTTTACTAAGCTATGCGGTATAGTCGCATTGATGCCATACTTTGTGTTTTCACTCTTCCATGCTCTGACGTTCGCACGCACGACATTGATGGCTCATTACCTTCCATCGGGGCCACCCGTTACCGCAGGGGGACCTCCTCAGCCGCATCCCCTTGCAAAGCGCTTGCAGCTCTGGGTGAAATGTACGTGGTATAATGTCGCTATGTTTTACGACTGACTGTTGGCGGTGCATCAGCAAACTATGACCCGGCGATGCGAGTGGTGGCGTTTGCGGAGTTGTTGATATTCTTGCGTGTTGCGTTTGGAGCTATCCTGTTCCGGAACTCGTTGATCGCGCCGTTGATTTATGCACACTTTTTACGCCAGCGATACTACCAGTCGGCGTTCACGCGGGAGGCGGTCTCGTATGCTGATGGACGTATTTCCGCTGCGCTGGCGAACCCTATTGTGCCGCCTGTTGTGGGGAATGTGTGGGGCAGGGCGAGGGAGTTTGTGAGCAAGTGGGCGGGGAGCGTGATTGAGCCGAGGAGGGAGTAAGGAGGAGGAGGAGGAGAAATCGGCATGCTGGCTATGAACACTACTTAGTCTGTTTGGTCCACGATATGCTATGATAGATTTTGTTAACTATTTTTTTATTTTTCCTTGTTTTTGACAAACAAGTGTATACAAAAAGACGGGAGGGAATATTTTCGGGTATTTTTGCGACGAGACACGGCCCGACGTACGACGACGCGGATATAATTCGACAAGGTTAGACGTTTCTCTCCATCCTCCAAAATGTCCCGCATACCCGTCCCGACTCACTCCCCCGTTCACAGTAGGCACTTTGACCCCTCAGCTTCCCCAAACCCTTCTTCCTCGATGTCTCCCTCAAATCTCTCCATCGCACCTTCCCTCTCCGACACTAGGAAGAAGCAGTCCAGGCGCGACGAGGTCTGTCTTTGCCGCGTTTTCTTCTCGTCTAACCCCCCCTCCAGGCAATCCGCAAAAAAATCGAGTCCGAACTCGCCCGAAAGCGCACCGTCTCGACGACTTTCCAGTCCGGTCGTAGCAAACGTACAGCCAAGCCTCCAGTGGCCAAGGGAACAGTCGCAGCCCTCAAACCAAGTCCCGCCCTCACTGTTCCTGAGAGTATCACCGTCGCGGAGGCCAGTCAACTATGTGCTGCGAAGCGCACAGACTGTGTCCTCGTCGTGGACGATGACGAGGGCCTCAGCGGCATATTCACAGCCAAGGACCTAGCATATAGAGTCACTGCAGACGGTCTTGATCCTCACTCGACACCGGTCGGCCAAATCATGACCCGCAATCCCATGGTCACCCGTGATACAACCAGTGCGACAGAGGCTCTCCAGCTCATGGTTCAAAGACACTTTCGTCACTTGGTCAGTCATCACTCTCCATCATCTCCTTCATATCCCATCTCCGTCTTTCGTAGCCCGTCTGTAATGAGGAAGGAAATGTCGTCGGTTTGCTCGATATCACCAGAGTATTCCACGAAGCGCTCAACAAGGTCGAACGTAGCTCTTCCGCATCCGAGAAGCTCTACAACGCTCTCGCCGGCGTACAGTCAGAGCTTGGCCCCGGTATGGCTTCGAATCCTCAAGCTGCCGCTATGCTTGCATATGTCGATGCCCTCCGTGAAAAGACTGCGCTACCCGATCTGACCACAGTCATGGACTCGCGCACGCAGCCAGCGACAGTGACCCCGAAAACAACCGTTCGCGAGGTTGCAAAGCTGATGAAAGAGCGCAGAGTGACAGCCGTCTGTGTCATGGAGAATACCCCTGGGTCAGACAGTGCACACCCCAAGATCGCCGGTATCTTCACGAGCAAGGATATAGTCCTCCGGGTAATTGCTGCCGGCTTGGATGCCGGGATTTGCAGCGTCATTCGGGTAATGACTCCTCATCCCGATACTGCACCTCCCACAATGACCGTGCATGACGCACTCAAGAAAATGCACAGTATGTACGATCCACCACGGACCAACTTCCGCTGATCCACCTGTCCGCAGATGGTCACTACCTCAATCTCCCTGTTGTGGAAGCTGACGGACGTCTAGTGGCCATCGTTGACGTACTCAAACTTACATATGCCACACTCGAGCAGGTCCGTCATGTTTTATCAACCATGCTCCTTTGTTGACTTGTGGTAGATGAACGCAATGGGCGCTGAAGCAGCCGGTGAACATGCTGAAACAGAGGGTGGTCCAATGTGGGGTCGCTTCTTCGATTCCATTGGTGGTCACGACGACTCCGAATCCGTCGTGTCAGGCTCGCACGCCCCCGGGGATGGTCACGCTATCTCGGTACATAACCCCTCCCGCCTTCAGCAGTCACCCTTCCCAGAAGTCCATCCCAATGACTCTGCTTCTGTTGTTGATGATGACCACGAGTCTGTTCTTGACGCGTACCCGCGCAAGAAAGGTGGACGTAATATCCCTAGCATCACTGGCGCGTCCTCGACCGTACCCATAGACGATGGTACCTATGTTTTCAAGTTCCGTACACCAAGTGGTCGGACGCACCGATTCCAAGCTAGGCACGACAGTGTTGAGATGCTCCGCGATATCGTATCCGGAAAGCTGGGCACAGATCCATTCTTCACCTCATCCAATGGTGATCCAGACAAAAAGCCAGACCCGACAGATTTTGTACTGTCATACACGGACGCAGATGGAGATACGGTATTGATCACAAGCGATAATGATATCGCTGACGCTGTCAAGATTGCGCGCACGGCGGGCCTGGACCGTGTTGTATTGTTCATCCAAGGCGGCAAACACTGGGAGGATGCAGATGTTGACAAGAGTGAAACCAAGGCTGTCGAGGTCACGGCACCGCCAATCGAGGAGGTGAAGCCAGTCGAGAAGTCACAGGCTGCTCCAGAACCCCCGGTTGTAGCTTCACCTCCCCAGGTCTACATACCACCGCAGCAGGAGCTGGTGTTGGGTATCACCAAAGACCTATTACTTCCTGCGAGTATAGGTGCACTTGCCGTTGTTATTGTGGGTGTCTTCACCATCTCACGTCTGATGCGCGATTAGTGGAAGGAGGGAAGTGGAGCAATGACGAGCCAAGGATATTAGTCGTTGATTTGCGGGAAGCATTGTTTTCTGTTTCTACCGTACATGTTTGCCTCACTCGTTCGTATACAGTACACGACCTTTGCATAATCTTTTTCACGAGATGCTCATATGACCCTGGTCTTGATTTGTCCGAGCGTGTCACCGGAGTTCCGCATGCCAATGAGTCAGCTCAAGACAAGCGTGCTCGCCGGCCCTGTATAAATTCGTCTGCCAGTCATGTTATTGATGCAGTTCCGCTTTGTCCCATGCCGTCCGTGACAGACCTTGGACTTGCTAAGCTCTTTGACGAGGTCGGGTGCGACATCCTCACCAAGAATCAAGAGGCCGACAATGCGCTCAAGCTCGAAGAGATATCGAGAGCCTTCATCTGTAAGTCCCCTCTACGTAGCGTATCCATCAGGCCATTGAACCATCGGCGACAGCGGACACGCTCACAGGTAGATACTACATCCATCGAACATTGAGCATGCGCTGATTCTTGGTTACACAGTCCCAACGAAGGAGATGAACGAATATGGACTTCGTGCCTCACTTGGAGACGACGTCTACTTTGACGAGTCCACTGTTGCGTTTGAGGCGCATATCGCCAAAATAACTGGGAAGGAAGCTGGTCTCTTCCTGCCCACTGGAACGATGTCTAACCAAGTGGCTCTGCGGACGCACCTCCAGCAGCCGCCCCACTCGGTCATCACAGACGCCCGTGCTCACATCTATCGGTAAGGATATGGGATCGTTCGTTACTCTCTTATGCACTCTTGGTTGGCTAGGATGGAGGCTGGCGGTGTTGCGTTCCACTCGCAAGCCAACAGCATTCCTATCTTCCCTGAGAACGGTGAGTTTAGATAAGAAAAAGCCGTCGGAGTCGTAGTCGTATCATGCCATCAAATTGTTAGGTCACCATTTGACATGGGAAGATATCGAGCCACGCATTGTCTCTGGCACAGATGTGCACGTGTAAGGTATACTTTTAGGCGTCCGGAACCTATTCTTACTTCACTTTGACCGCATTCAGCGCGCCGACGCGGGTCATTGCACTAGAGAATACCCTCAACGGGACCATCATCCCTCAGGAAGATGTATGCGAGATTTCAAAGAATGCACGTGCTCGGAACATTATTATGCACCTTGACGGAGCACGGATCTGGCACGTTGCTATTGAAACAAGAATGTCTATGAAGGAGATTTGTGACCCGTTTGACACTGTCAGCTTGTGCTTCTCCAAGGGCCTTGGTGAGATGTTGTTCCATTTGATTTTCACCAGCATTGTTGTACTCAATACCGTTCTCCAGGTGCGCCAATCGGGACATTTTTGGTCGGCCCAAAGGCCTTCATCACCAAGGCACGGTGGTTCAGGAAGCTTTTTGGAGGCGGAATGCGCCAGACAGGTTATCTGGTCGGCTGTGCTGCCTATGCGCTCACCCACAACTTTCCCCTTCTTCCTCGCGTTCATGCGCTTGCTAGGCGCATGCAACGGGGTCTGGAAGACATCGGTGTTGGGATCCTAAGTCCTGCCGAAACTTGCATCGTGGGTCACCTGATATTTGCATTCGTCTTCGAAACACTATCTAACCATCAGTGACCGGCAGTTGTTTTATGACCCGTCTCCCATCGGCGTGGAGTATTGGGAGATCGTCGAGCGTGCTGCTGCACTTAGAAAGCCGATCAACCTCAATGGGTCCCGCATCGTGATGCACATCCAAACCTCTCCCCAGGCCGTCGAAGATTTCCTTGACCTCGTGAGGACGTTGAAGGAAGAGAAGGCAAAGGCAGGCTGGACGCCTGACCAGGCACCACGTAAGAAGCAGAGTCCCTTCCGGGATGTGTACGTCAAGGCTGTCAGGCCGAACTAGATGTAGCTTAGTAATGGAACCCGGAAGAATCTCAACTATATCTCCCCCGTTGAAGCGCTTCGATGTCAAAGTGCATTGGATGTTATGGCCTGCCTACACTTGGAGTATTTAGTCTCAGATTGTTGCACGCAAGGATACAGTAACACCAAAATGCGATGTGCAAGGACCGTAAATGGCCAGCGAACAGATCAAGAAGGGACGGTGTAGGCCAGAATGACTCGCGCATATCAGATCCGTCTGGTTGACTAGACGTCCTAATGTTTTTAGCCCCTGCCCACGTAGCGCTGTTTTTCGTACTCCTTCCAAAGTGACTTCAAGATCGTTTTCCCGCCCGAATCCAGCGCGGACACCATCAAAGCGTCCCGACTATGTTCTCCCACCATCTCACACAAAGCAAACAACCCAGGCTCGAGTTCCCTCCTCATCTCCGCATTGATGATACACAACGGATCGTTGAACGCATCCACGTACGCAATCAGGACGTACGAAGCATGTTTTGCAAACGGTTTGGCGAGCGATTCCGCTTTTTGCGACTCGGTGGATGCGACGGTGTACGTCCTCGGGACCGTCTTGGTGGTCAGCGAGGTGAGGAGACGGGCGAGCACGCGCCCTTCGTCCGTGGACAAAGGCTGGGAAGCGGATAGCCACGATGGAAACGTGTCTGTGACGATTTTGCTTTGTTTTGCACCGAGTTGCGGGCGTATCTTGCGGGTGAGCATCATCAGCTGGCGAAGGACAAGGCCAAGGTGAGGAAGAGTGTGGATAACAAGGTCACGTCGCAGTCGAATGAGTGCGCCAATGATGGTGACGATGTGTTGAAAAATAGGGAAGACTGTCGTGGCATCGTGCTCTGAGGAACCAGAGAGTATTTTGTTAAGCAGGGACCATATACTGCTGAGATCCACGGAGCGAATGGCCGCTGGCTGATATCGACCGTCAGCGGATTTGTCCAAGATCCCATTGAAAGGTGCGCACCCGATCTGAACAATGCCTCGCAATAAATTCTAAGCATTGCAATTTTAAAGGCGATAAACCTCCATAGACCTCCACACTGTGAGCAAATAGATTGAAGCACCGCGTCGCAAAGTGTTGAACGATCTTGAATGTGCCTATGAAAGCTTAACACAGGACTTCACTTATGGGAGTAAATCTACCTTGCGGTGCGCCATGCAGCATGACCTGACCAAGATGGATCAAGCGCTCACGGTGACCCACTCGGAGCCCGCCTCCCCCAATGCCTTCTTCCACAACATCTATTAAGTAGGAAAAATCATCAACAGACATTTTCTTCGAGGCTTGTGTGACGTGGACGTCCATGATGTGCTCGACTTTGGAAATAGAGTGAGAAACACGAAATAGCAATATAGAAGGATGACGGACTGTCGGAACCCCGGTCACCACTGTTGACTGCGTAGAAACCGACCAAGACATTAAGATGAACTCCATGCGTGGTGTCAGGCATACACCAAAGTTCCTCAAACAAAAGCCCGAGGATGCCCGAGCAAGTCTCAGAATCCAGTCTAGCGGAGTTTCCCCTACGAATCGTTGATGTCGCCAGCTTCAGCCCGAACGAAACTGCAGCAGCTTGAGCTAGAGGTGAGTCAGAAATAGTGAATAGGTGATCCTTGATAAACTCACAATTTATTCCTAGCCACCGCTTCAGCGACAACATACGCGACCACGCATTGATTTGTGAACTCGAAAGGAACTGAGCTGGGTCCCTGGCATTGTTTGCGACCGATTCTCTTGCGTGTCGTGAAAGCGCAGACTCTAGAGCCTCAAGAAGTGCCTTCAATTGGCGTTTAACCTGATCAGGCAGACTACAGTGTGTTGATCGGCATCACCGACGGGCGAAACATATCAGGAGACCGTACCTAGCAGAATCAAAGTCACCTGTCGTATGCTCGATGAACCTGAGAACACTCGACTGAACGACGAGCTGCGCCCATGCCTCCTGAGAATTAGACCTTGAAAACGGTCCAGCGGTGATAAGGATAGATATAGCACTGGAGATGGATGCTGCTGCCTGCGGTTCCTGTGAGCGGAGGAGGCTCCTAAGGTAGAATCATTGTCAGCATTGTAGCATACACGCGAGAGAACTCAGAACGCACACAAGGTGTAATTGTATCAAATCAAGGGTGACATTTGTGAGTGCCTTTGGAGGGGAAGATAATGATGGAGGGCTGAGCAGATGCTCGACAAAACCCAGAGAAGTCTTCATACAAATTTTTCATGAGCACGGTGTAGAGTAGTAGTGTAAGACTCACGGAGTGGCCGGGTGGACCCAGAAACTGTCCCATGCGCTGTAAAAAGACGCGGAAGAACGTTAGTCGACGGGTCCATTTCTTCAATTCATCTGCTGGGACGCTGTCTTCCGTCTCCGTGTGAGATTTTCCCCGGTGTCCCGCATCGCTCCCATCCTTATCCTTCCTCTTCCTCTTCATTTTGGTTCTTTGCTTGGCCATCCCCACTAACTGCATGCAAATTTGGACATCTCCAGTCATGGCCCTCTTAACCAGCTCAGTACGCACGGGGCGAGTGAAGTATTCCGAAGGCACATTATGAAGGAGACTGAATACGTTGCACGCGAGGGTAAGGTCATTGTGAGCTATTGCAATCAAACGCGGAGTGGACTCGACCCCGGCAGTGGGAAAACAGCAAGGAGAGAGTTGTGCGGTTAGGCTTAGCACAGACGATAGAAATACAGCTGTTGATCAATTTTAGACCACGATATAGCGGGCGGACAGGGTAACGGACCTCGAATGTTGTGTAGTTCCCAGAATTGAGCATTCCGGAAGAGACCAAGAAGAACACCACGTAGTGTGATGGTAACATGATCTGGTTCCACATGAATCTCGTCGGAATTATCTCGAGTGTCCTCATCGGAGAAGTCAGGAGATCCGGCGAGCAGCAACGAAACAAATTTCTCCAGACTGTCCGTTGAGGCTAGCGCGCTACCAAACACCCAATTCAGAGAGGCGCTCTCATCCTTCTATCTTCATGGAGAAAATAACTTACTCGAGAACGTCGATCCACCTCTTCGTCAATACATACAGGACTGCGAGGCCCAGATTGTCGCGAGTGAGAGCGGCCGATACACCAGACCATTTCGATCCAGACAAGGGATAGGTGGTAAGGATATCGAGTATCACTGTGAAGATTGCCTGTATTTCCATCTGTTTCTGGGATTCGCAGTTATAAGTGTGCCAGACGTGCCAGAGGAGGGTCCGAATCTGGTACAGAAGGTAAGAACATAGGATAAGGAAGGCCAAAAGGTAAACCACGTACAATCTCAAGGACCAATTCCGGATCTGATGCCTCATCCCGTGCAGCATCCAACAATGTCCCTACATGCGCTTCTCCAAGCCAATCACAATCCCCAAGTCGAAAAGCTACCCGAGCACGGACGTCGTATAGAAATCGAAAAGCAGCAGACGTCACAACGTGAGGGCCTGTGTTGACCACATGCTTTCGTTTCTTGCTGTCTCTAGCTTGCACCGTGTCATGGTCCTTTGGAGTTTTCTCCCTCAGAGAGTCCCAAATGACGTCCCACCCCAACTTCCCAACATCGCCCCACAAATGATCCAAAGAATACACCTCGTCTTTGGTGTAGGCATTCGCAGGTAGATTGGAGAGAATTATCCCCGAGACACGGCCAGTACAAGAGAACACTCGAGCCTGAATCGGCACCAATCTTGACTCGCGACCAAACTCAATCGTGTCCTCAGTAACCTTCCGTTTCTTTGCAGACCTCTCCTCTTCTTTGTGTGCGTTCTTGAAGGCCTTCCAAGCGCTTTCGACTGCCTGGAGTGCAGCGGTCGCCAAAGGCACGGTTTGAGCGGGTGTCAAGGTTGTGCGAAGGGCACGCGCGAAAGCAGGTAGATGGTATGCAAGGGGGAAAGTGCTTGCCATGGACCGAGATATGAGAGTCCCATATGTGGAGGAAACGGAACTCGCAACCACAGCACCCAAAAGTGCCAACGCATACGTGTGTACTGTGCGCGTTTTAGTGTGATATTCGAGTGCGCGATCAAGAAATTCCGACGATGATGCCGTTACGAGGTGGGATAGTGACGATGGAATCTGGTAGCATAGTCGGTTCAGAGACGCAAGAGTACATACAGACGCTACTCACGTTGATTAGAGCGGAAAGTACTCTCTCCAGTACAGATCCTATGAAGTCGTATTCGATCTGGACGAGTACGTCCAAGAGCTGTATGCAGAGAACTATTTGTGCTGCCTGGTTATCTGCTCACGTGCGTTACGCTTGGAACAAAGGCGATGCAACTACCTTACCTTTGGAAGAAGCATCCACAGTTTCCAACATCTTGATAGCTGTGTCCCTTGCCTCACTCAAAGCCAGTTCCTCTCCATGTTCACCCTTTGTAACGTCAGCACGCATGTCACGGACAAACAGTCGCTCCTTTTCTACGATCCTTAAAACGCCAATAATTGACTCGCACTTCTGCAAGTCGAAATCCTCTGGAAGGCTTGATGAACCCCGGATTAGGATCCAGCATCTTTCTATGAATTCCATCCCTTTCTTCCTAACTTCTTCTTTTACGCCAACAACACTAGTCGCAGAGACAAAAAGCGCAGATCTATGTCTGTGTATCGCGCCTAAGAAGGAAGTGAAAAGCCTCGGGAGAACGAGAAGGTGCGAGGAAATGCGCGAAGACAGCGCATTAAACAGGGTATCAAGTGGTTGTTTGAGCGCATCGAGAGAGAAGAGGGTATCTGTGCCTGCAGCATATATACTGTCTTGGAGTTGTTTTACAGACGAGGGACCGGCAAGGGATGGGCTGGTGCAGATGGCGCAAAGCCAGGAAGAAAGGCGTGAGTTGAGAAAGGAATTATAGAGCTAGACAATCATAGAAGAGGGATTCAGTCCCGAGCTCCGCGCTGCTACCAAGGTCTGGCCGACTAACCGACGACCAACGAGACACTCACTTTTTTCTTGTTCCCTGCATTTGCCAACGCGTTCTTGTACGTGGCGACAACAGCTGAACAGATCCAACCCAAATTATCGTCCACACGTTCCCACTCCGTACAAGTATTGAAAACAGCTGTGAGACATTCCGCTAGCGCATCGATACTGATCTTCTTTTCCGCCAATGGCCAAATGACAGCAAGGGAGACCCGAGCTAGGGCAAGTACTTGAGGGGACTGGAGAGTGAGCAATTCGATGACGATTGTGTCGACTTGGAATCGATTTAACAGTGGAAGGAGCCATGTCTTTATGGGTCGTACGGCTGCAGGAGGTGGGGTAGTAAGCACGGCGCAAAGTAAAGTCCAGTACCTAGAATCTGCAATGGGGTCAAAGGCGGGATCTCCATCCTTTTCACGTCTTGTTTTCTTTGCTTGTCCAAGCAGAGTGAGTATCCATTCACCGACGACTTCACCCTTATCTGCTGTCCGGAAAGATGGGTCTGACCAAGCAAGAGAAGCTATCTCGATTTTAGAAGGGCCTGGGGCCGACGGTGGGTCGGTGGACGATTTGAGGAGGCGCACGAGGGCATGGACAGACTGCGGCCTATCGGTCGCCATGCAAGGTGATACTTGACACACAAATCTTGGCTGGTGGTAAAAAAAATTGCGGAAGAACAGGAATCCCACATCCTCAGCACTAGTCTAGTCTATCTCATACCAATGGAACTGCAGAAATCGAGCTTCAAACAATCTTGCTACGGAAATCAATAGCTACTAGTATAGGCATTCGATGAACCGGCGCTTTGGATTAACTGGAAATCCAATCCGGCGCGAGGCGTCGAGCAAAGCCAAAAATGTCGTCCACAGCAACTTCCCACTACCGAACCAACCGCCCAGGATGACAACGACGTCTGGTGCGTTCGAGCAGCCATTGGTCGCAGCCGAGCAGGACAGGGCAAGTCAATCGTACGGGTAATGAGGCACCAGGGCGTGCGATTACCGGCAAAGAAGAGTTCACGGTGCTACCTGGGGCAGCCAAAGGGCTTGCGGAGGTGAAGCAAGGCGCACCTAGACGTTACTGCTGTGGGGTCTTGAGTTGAATGCGAAACCGGAGAGCTGGTAACGAAGGCGAGCGACAGCAAGTAAGCTCGGTGAAGAAAGGGACCAGGGGAGAGCGACAGTTGTCCGAGAGTGGTGGCGAGCTCACACCGTATCGCAAATAGTCCCCCCATGAAATCGAGGTAAAGTGACAGTAAGAACGTATGCACATCGCGTCTTCATTCGTTGTAGAACTACAAAACTGGCTACATCCTGGGGTCGACAGTACGCAGTTCTTTCAGCTGCATTTACGCACTCCAGTGGAGCTTGGATGAAAGAGGTGTTCTGTGGAATCAAGCGAGTGCTGCACATGCAGCACAACTAGCTTGCGCAAACGTGTTCTAAGAGGGCATATGCGCTCGTTTTAGCCCAGGACGCCTACGGTAAGACATCTGTCGATGTGACCTTTGAGGTGTACATTGACGCACAAGAAATGACTCGTATATACTGTAGTAGCTTGGTGGCTCCGTCCAAGGACATTATAGATGTAAATTCTCAGTCGCTAAGAAATAGTCTATTCGAACCCTTCTACTGGCTGCCACTCATCTTCTTCTGCGTTCCGCTCAAAGTCAAATAACTTCGAGAAGCAAGGTGTATGTGGCGTGGAGAAATGCTGGTATGGATGTGCTGCAGGTACCTTGGTACCGCAACGGTGGCAAAAGTGGGCCCCACATTTAACGCAGGTCATCTGTGAGATCAATGGTCAGAGGTGAGTGTTTTGTGTAATGCACATGCACGATGATCACAAGCTGGCCGTCCAGGGAGAGTCGTACGCACGTGATTACAGCCCATCGATTTTTCGACTCTGACTTCACAACCGGGGCAGGTCGTCGTGCTCGAATCCAGCCATTTCCTGTTCTCTTGGTCATCCTCGTGTTGCCTCACTAGCTTGAGAACATTGCTACGACCATATCGGCGTTCTATAACATGGCGTTCGGGAGAATCTGGCGGAGCTGAGAGGTAATCGAAGATGAATTTGGAAGTGAGAGGGAGTGGGCAAGGAGTGTGAGGCCCGTGCCTGACAGTGGTTGTCAACAAAAGGATAGGGAGGATGCGGGAGGGGTTACCAAGTGCGCGTACAAAAAGCACAAAAGGAATAATCGCATGCAGTACAGGTGCGCAGACGTGCCCAGCCAGACTCGTCTTCGTCGGAGACACCAACTCTGGATACATCGGATTTAGGTTTTGGGACGGGCTCCTGACAGTATTCCATCGGACAGTGTATCATTGTTGGATCACGCTCGAGATCGCGTTTCCTGCGGAGCCATTTCCATCTGTCGAGTTCGTTTTCTGAGAGCACAGCCCTGACTTCATCCTCTGTTGCTTCACGGAGCCCATCTGCGTCCTCTGCATCGGTTTTCCCGCAATTAGGTTCGGGACACCCGACACGAGAGACCTGACCTTCTTTGACATGTAATCCCCACATGTCAACTAGACACGATCTACAGAAGACATGGCCACATGAGAGGGCGAGACAATGAACGCCCTTGCGCTCTGATAGACATATCGCGCATAGATAAGAGGTGTGCGCAAACTCGTCTGATTTGGATGAGGAAGCGTACGCGTGGAGGGGGGTGAGGAGGAGCTGTGGGGATGGGTGGGGTATCCTAAGTTACGGGCAGGATGGGATGAACAAAAGAGGGAAGAGGGAGGATGGACGTACTTACTGGATGGAGTGCCTGTCGTCGCCAAGCAATCCGACTTCTGCCAAGAAATCACCCGTGCGAACCCACTCTACCCAGGTATAGAGAACACCCGAGTCGTCTCCAGGCGACCACATTGTGGCCATGCGCTCCTTGATGAGGGAGAGTGTAGATGGGGGTAACCAGGCGGAGGTGGCCCGGAGGGATTGGATGATCGGAGGAGCGTGAGTGGGGTACGTGGGGGGGAGTGCGATGCGAAAATGAAGGGGCGGGAGGACGGAGAGGGAGGCAGAGTGGGAAGGGACATCGGTGGAGACGGAGAAGGAAGAGGCAACGAGATAGGTGTCGTGTGGGACGTGGAAGATGTGGACCGGGTGCTCGATGCCGAGTTCGACGGGGACGAGAAGAGTGACGATCGCATCCTCATTAGAGATGCAGATCGTCGGGTGGATCGACTGCGGGGGCGTGTCAGGATCGGCGGGGACGATGAGGACGAGGACGGGCACGGACCTCGAGAACGGACCACTCGACGGATTGACTCGACATGAGATATCCTGGGAAATTTCTTTTCTGGTAGTATTTTATGTATTTGTAAGAAAACAAAAATAATATTAGAAACTGGTCCACCCGAAAAAGAACATCGCTCAACGTCGACCGCGACCACGACGACGACGAGCACGACGAGCATCGAGTAGATCGCGTCACCGAGCCACTGTTGACAACGACATTCGCGCCAGACTCGCTCACCACCCGTATTACGTCGTTTAGCCCGCAGCGAGGGCGACATTGGCGCTGAGGAGCGAATACCCTCCTCCTAAACATACCCCCTCATCGCACTTGCTTCCTTTCCTTCACCATCCAAGCCAGACATGGACATTTACTCCATATCCTTCACGCACCCCCGCAGATCCCGCCATCTCCACTCCCCCTCCTCCTCCCTCGACGCCCATGACCACCGTCTCCCCCCTCACATCCAGCATCTCCCAGAAAACTTCCCTTCCACCCTCCCCCTCCCCTCTGCTCAGCCTTCTCCGCCAAACCAGGCTGACTCCGAGACAGTCGAGAAGCTAGCTGCGTTCGCGAGGGGCCACCACAAAGTACAACTCTCCTACCTCCTCTCAGATGGCGGTCGCAACTGGAATTTTTTCATCTCTGGCGCATACCAACACGTTATGCCCGCCCGTGGTCTGCTTCTCAAAGACAGCCCCGTCCAGGTCAGTCCCTTTTTCTGCCACCCCCTCCAGACCCCTCCTGCTCACCCACCTCTCAGCATCGCACCGCTATCAAGGTGCCTCGTTCCGACATCCTCGACTCCCCCTCCTCGAAACCCACACTTAAATCCGACGTGCGCCGTAAACTCGACGAGATCGCTTCTCTCACCTATGCCCACATCGCCGTCGTAAACTCCCCTCTTTCCCTCTCTAGTCGAACACCCCCCGACGGCATTTCCACCAGCGCAGGTTGGACCGGTCTTGAAACTGAACGTGTCTGTGAGCTCGTCGTTACCGGTCAAGGCGACGCGACAGAGCTGGCAAGGGTCAGGCTCTTGGTCATGTTGGATGAACTTGTCCGTCCCCTTTACTTGTCCTTCTCGTCTGTCTCCTAACCCATTTACAGAGCGGTCTGCACGCAGAGCCTTGCGAAATCGACCAAAAGCTACACGCCATCATTGCCGGTCGTAAACGTCATGTGCTTCAGTCCATCCAAGAGGAGACGGCTACCAACATTTATTACCCTTCCCCTCTTCAAGGTCTTGTCGGTCCTGATCTTGTCTCTTCGCCAGTCGGTACCAACGGGAATTCCCCTTCTGGCCAGAGTCGGGCCAGTCAGCACCAACAGGCTCACAATCCGAACGTCATATGGATCACGGGGGAGTTTTTCGGCGTTCAGAGAGCCCGAGACATGCTATTCCAACTCTCCGCAAACAAGGTCCGTTTCGTTGTGTACCCTTCTGATACCTCCTAACACTATTGGTGTAGAGCAAGAGCGTCATCTCTCGTGACACCGTCATCGTCCCTCGCAAGCTGGATTGGATGGTTCTTGATCGCGCAGAGGACCTCATGTCCATCATGTCCGACAATGCGACTTTCATCCAGTTCCCACCCATCGGCAGTTCGACAAGCTTGATTACCGTATATGGCGATCACAGGGTCAATGTTCAAAGGACGATCAGAGGGATCATGCAACTTGTGTGTATTCTGCATTATATCTTGTTGTGCTGTTGTCTTATCAGGTACATCAAGGCATGTCAATATTATGTTGCCTCCTTCTGGCTTCTCCCAATCCAATTCAACGTGCTCCTTCCACCAGCGACACTTAATACCACGCAGGTGACGGCACTCTTGAAGCAAATCTCGATGGCGACGGGCGCAGAAGTTGTGTTTAAGAGCATGTGCTTTGAGATGCATGGTCTCGAGTATGAAGTCCGAGCGGCCGTCGGCATGATTCTGGACTTGGATCTCGTCAAGGTGCGTTTTGTTTGTTCCTAATATTTCAACGATCACTCACGTCATCCAAAAAATCACAGGCATTCCATCATGAAATTCGCTTTCAAGTCGAGCTCGCCAATGAGCATAGGGAGTTCATCTCGGGAAAGAAGAACGGCAAGATCAACAAGATCATGCAATCAGCATCCGTTAAAATTAAGTTCGAGACGTTCAACGACCACAACTTCCTTATCGATCTTTCCGGTTCCGATGCTTCAATCCTGACTGGTCTCACGCTTCTGCAAGAGGAGCTTCCTGCTGAGATATCCTTCCATGTCCCAGAGGCATACCATAAACGTATCATTGGCATTGGAGGAAGGAACATTCAGAGGATCATGAAGAAGTATGGAGTTTACGTCAAGTTTTCGAATGCGGAAGAGTTTGCTGCCTTGGGCGGGTATAACGATAATGAGGATAACGTCGTCGCGAGAACGCCGTCCAAGAATGCGATCAATCTGGATAATCTGAAGCAATCGGTTATGGAGATTGTAAACCCAAAGGTGAGTTGAGTTGGCCGTGGCACTCAGCACGACAGCTTATTTACATTTAGGACAAGGATTATGTCAACGAGACCCTTTCGATCCCCCGCCGATACCACCGTACATTGCTCGGTGAAAAAGCCATCTTTATACATGACATCGAGTCGAAGACCAACTCACGTGTGCGGTTCCCGGATAAAGAAACGGCCTCCGACGTCGTAACAATTTTCGGTCCCGAGAGTCAAGTGCAGATTGCTGCTGCTATGCTATTGGTCAGTTTAGTATTTATCTCACATCTTGTTTCGCCTCACAATTCACAGGAACATGTTCCATTTGAGGCAGACATGCCAGTCCCACCTAGTCTTGATCTACCCATGGTCTGTGCCTCCCCGGAGTTTGTCGCATTTGTCGAACGTGTCAAACGCGAATTCCAAGTATCAATTACACCCAATCTCAAACCTCCCGCCCCCATTCACTCTACGAATGGTTCGAGTACCTCATTGGACCATCCATCTACGTCCTCGCCGCAAACAGCGCAGCTGCAATCGCAGGGCGAGTATAGCTTCAAATTCCAATGTCAGAGGTCGAACAGTGACTTCCTACTCGCCGCAAGGGAGATGCTTGAGCAATTCCTGCTTAACCATAACGTACGAGTGTACCCTTCGCCGACAGCGCACACACACAAAAGGGGCGACTCGTTTGCCGAGGCGTTCCCACACTTCGACAGCAAAGTGCTTTCGACTGCAAGGAGGCATGGTGAGTTCTCACCCTACCCCTTTCTCCTGTTCCACTACTCGTTCATATGTAAACATGTCTGTATACGAACTGGCGACTCATTGTTTAATCTCAACAGAGTCAGTCGAATTGACGCGGTCGTCGGAGATTCTCGGCGATCGACGGCTGAGGTTGGCAAATTCATCACCAGACGTGAAGGCCTTATTCAATGCACCCGCATACATTTACGATCTCGAGGACCATGAGGATTCGCAATCAGCATATGGGCCTGGGACGGGGCTTGATTATTGGACACCATTACCGCCGATTGTGGGTTTCTACTTTGTTGAGATTCCAGCTTCGTTACCTAACCGATTCAATTTCTTAGGGATCGGGAATTGCATCCCGAACTCGCAATACCGAGGATGCCCTGAAACGGGGCTCAGATTCCCTACTCGAGTCCAAAATCAAGGAGCAGATCTCCAAACCTCGATCTCTTCAAAACCGCGCACAGTCCCTCGACCTCACATATTCCCTCTCGCGAATCACCGAGGGCTCCTCGCGACTTCAACCCCCGGAGTCACCCACAACATCTACTGGGGGAGGTACAGGGGGAAATTCGAGTCCGACGAGCGCCACCGCACCGTCGTTCCCCAGTGTATATGGGCCTAGGTCGTTGGCTGTGACCGGGTCTTCTTCCCAGAGAAGCGCGAGGGTGATGGATGAAGAAGTTGTGGACGAGGTGTCGCGGGTGATGTCGAACCTTGGGCTTTGATGGTTGCCCCTGTTCGCACTCACCCTTCGACATTTTTACTTTACCCCCAGCTCTTCCGAAATGAACATGAGAAAGAAAGAGAACAGAAGTTGGAAGAATGCAAAAAGAAAAAAAAAAGGCGCCGATACGGCGGACTACCCGGTCGAGAACATGGTCTTACCCCGTTTCAGGAGGAAATGGAAGGAGTACGGTAATCCTTCTGAGACCGACTGTTATTCTCTGTCTCTGTCTCTCTCATTTGTCACGGGACTCCTATCCATCCAGGATTTCTATTTATCTGGGACATGTATCAGGAGACGTGCATCTCCGCTTGGTACCCCATCCCATTGCATCCATTACTCCGTCTCTCGCTATCTCACTCACATCATCTCCACCACACAACGGCATCATTTCCCCTATACATTACGTCGCTTTTTTCAAGGTTGAAATAGTCTCATTCACTTTCCTCATCACCGTTGCACATACTTGACGGACAGACCGCTGCGTTGGTTCTGCCATCCTCATTCATAAATTATCTTGCTCCGCGATGTCCACACGTCTTACAAACTGATGTACCTAGTTTTGTCAAGGCTACCATTGGATCCGACAGCTTCTATCCAGTATCTCTGTTTCTGTGTCAGGATTGCCATTGTCTCGCTGCATTTCTTTCACACTTTGCTCTATCTCCTGCGGTTCTGCTTCCCTGGTTGCTTTTTGTACATTATAGGCAGATAGTTTCTACAATAGTGGGTTGGCCATATTGTTATCCTTCCACTAATAAAAGATATTCATCTCATGGTATAAACTCGATCAACTGGTTGCACTTGCAGCGGGTGATACATGAACCAGCATCAGAAAACAATCCATGGTACCTCGTACAACACAAAATCAAAGAACTCCTGCTCCAGGAGTGTTTGATACTCTCCTATGAACTCATCCGTTCCACCACCTTTCTGTTTCTTGGATCGCCCGGAACGAGGAGCGAGGTATGCAAACTGGTTTGTCAAGACTGACAGCGTCTTCTTGGTCGACTTTGGATCGGGCTATGGTGGCTGAGTGATCGGCATAGTTTCAAAGGGAAAGAGACGCTTCGTACCTTGATGGCAAGCCCAACGTAGTTCGCAGGTAGACCGTATCGGAGGACACTTTCTACAAACAGACGCAGGATCTTGAGATGCACCAGGAGCTGGAAGGACTCCGAAAAATTCGTCCTGGACAGCCTTAATAGCTCCGTCTAGAGAAGTGAGAAGTGAGTACGTGCCAAGGAGGTGCGGCTTGTGTGGTTCCTCACCCAAAGCTCCTTCTCCGTGGTATCAGCCACCTCGAGCTCCTCTCGTTGTTTCTCGATTTGTTCTTCCGAGTACACAAAGTCACGTACGATGAACCTGCAACGCTTCGACGTTCACCTTGACAGGTTTCCACATGTAAGTTTGCCCGAATCAACGTACTTGTTTTCTCTGCACCTCTGCACAAATTCATCGTGCACCCTCTTGAAAATCACAACGCAAAAGAGGGTATATTCATCATCAGATGCGATAGTGCTGTTTGCCGCACACAGCAATCAGAAACGTGTTTACGTCGTGACATCAGGATGACTCACGATGACGAACGCGGGACTACCATGCTCGTCAGACGTTCATATTTCGTATTCCACTCCTTCGTCAGGGTTCTTTTCAGATCGGACGAGATGAGTTATGTGCAAGGGAAAAAGATGAAAAGGGACTGTCACAAAAACTGACTTTGGTACTGCTACGAGACATGTTTGCATGTACTCTGAATCCTGTATCACGTCTTCTTTCGACACGATGTCGACAAGAGACCGCACGGAAAGATTTCCCCTAGATTCAAAACATCGGCAACAGGACCAAGAGATGACGTGAGGCATGACGCACGTCTTCTTCCGTTGCATTTGCACGAGGGAGCCTTTGACAAGGTTGTAGCCATTGAGTTTAGACTTCATCATGTTGTCGATGGATGCCATGTCCTGGACGCGTGATCAGCATGCGGCGGTGGATATGAATAAGATTGGGTGGGGTGAGGTGGGGTGGACGGCGGTGATATTACCCTGTTAAGCACGTCAACGGTCTCTCGCAGGCTTCTTTGCACGCCGTATCTGCCTTCATTCCATTTCCAACCATTGAAAATGTAATCGTCGACGCTTCGTTCGTTCACCAGGATGTGCTGTGCAAGCTTTGCGGGGTCATTATTAAGGAGATTGCGCAAAGTGTCAACTGTCTTGGCGACAGTAGATGTGAAGAACGCGTCCTGCTTTGGGAGCTCCTCGGAGAGGGTGATGAGGGCATCTAGAGTGCCGGTCTGCGAATCCAGTGGTGAATGAACGGTAAATGAGTATCAACATGGTAGGGAGATACCTTGAACGCAGGGATGGCAAAGTCGGTAACAGCTGCTTGCGAGGACCGGGACGCCTGAGTAAGTTTAGAGGTAATTTCTGGGAGGAGTCCTTCTGCATCCCCGTCGTTTGGGATTGCGATCAACCAGGTGCTCTCATCAGACGGCATCGTTGTGCGGTGGTGCGAAGAGGACAACCTAATCGGGACTTGTCAACAAACAAACTCCTTGAAGGCCTGATGATCAGCGTGTTGTCCCGTCTGGCGAGGACCGTCGCTCCGTCCCCACCCAGGTTCATGTCCACGATGGCGGCGGCGCCGTATCTGCTCTCCCCATCCAACTTGCGCGATGCGGTTTCTTCGGGCAACGTGTCGGTCCTCGACGCCACTTGGTTCATGCCCAACTCTTCGCGGAGACCACTCCAGGAGTTCCAGGCGAAGCGTATCCTTGGCGCACAGTTTTTGGACCTCGACGAAGTCGCGAGCCCTCATGAGTTCGGCCTAAAGCATATGATGCCTTCTGAGCGTGTCTTCGCTGATGCCTGTGGTCTGTTTTCCGCGCCTCCAGTCTCTCTTTCCGTTTGAACAATCCCGAATACAGAAAAACTTGGTATCCACACCGACTCACATGTGGTAATGTAAGCTCATTTCTCAGCCGAGAGAATTGGCCCCAAAGGAGACCATGATAACTTAGATACGACGCACACGGAGTCTTCTCTTCGGTTCGTGCACTCTTCATGTTCAGGGCATTCGGCCATCAAAAGTCCAGCATTCTTGATGGTGGTCTGCCACGTTGGGAGGCAGAGGGTTTCGAAACTGTTCGTCTCCCACCGGCAGAAGCGAAGAGGTCCACCTACCCTACCCCTGTCTACGACGGGGCGACTGTCCGCTGTGAGACTTCATTTGCGCTATCGGCCAATCACGTTTTTTCTGAGAACCGATGGCAGCCTACGAACAGGTGGTAGCCAACTCGCTCCTGGACTCAGCGTCGGATCCTCCTGCAGAACTGGTGGTTGACGCACGTTCCCGTGGCCGGTATGCCCTTCTCGCTCTACTGCAGATTATACCGTGTCCTCATCCGTGATAATGCGCAGTTTCCTTGGAACTGACCCAGAGCCGCGGCCTGGTTTGCCTTCGGGCCATATACCCCATTCATTCTCCCTCCCGTTTAACGTGTTCCTCAAAAGTCACACAGTGCCTGGTTCCTCTGTCCAGTATACCACTTTCATATCTGAACCTGAGTTACGCCAAGCTCTTGTGAACGCCATTGGAGCTGACCAGGCACAATTAGTGTTGACGGGGAAGCGTGCGATTACCACGTCCTGTGGAAGCGGCATGACAGCCGGGGTTTTATGGCTGGGTCTGAAACTCTTGGGCGCACCAAACGTTGCGCTCTACGACGAGGTATGTACGGATCAGACTCGACTCAGACCATAATTAATGAAACTCTCCCAGTCATGGACAGGCTACGCCAGCAGGGCAGAGAGCCACATCGATAGGTCAGCATAGAATTGCGGATTCTACTGCGGTCTAGTACGGTAAATGTACACTAGCGTAAGTGGTGATACAACATTAGTCGCTACTCGTCATTACTTTTGCGTGTCAAGATGTAACTTGTAAGTGATGGTGTCTCTTATACAGGTGGAGATGGATCCCTCGATGTCGCACAACATACCCAATGATTGAAACTCCTTGGACCCCTAAAAACCGAAAGAAAAAAGAGTATAAAAAGTGGGACAGCTGCGAATTAGCAGATTTCCGCATGCCGATCTAAAACGGTCATTAACCCCTTGATGCCTTTAGCGGCTTCGATCTGGACGGGTTTCTGCGCATCTGGCCATGCTGACCGCGCTACAGTCGCAGAGTAATGAACCTGGTCCAACGCACGTTCCAATTTAATTCATATTGCGGAAAAAGGGTGCTCACCACCACTTTGAATTCACCCCGTTTTTGCAGTTTGGCATGACGAATGATACAATCCCATCTGCGTCGGAATGAGACATTGATCATTCTGGTGCGATCGAGTGGGAAAGACTTACTGCTCCTCAAGTAGCACATTACCACCCATCGCCTTTGCTACGGAATACAGCCCTTTGCGCGAGACATTGACTAGTCTCCGAGCGTCGACACCTCCTTTGCAAAGGAACTGCTCAGTGTGCGCGACGCGGGGTCCAACCCTCATGGGCGTCGTTTTGACCAACGTGTCATGTGTGCGCGCCGGACCCGAGCAACTCTTGATGTTGTCCCTGTCACTGCCTTGGGTGATAATCTCGATGTCCTGACGAGTGTGCTCGATCCGCTTGCCGAAGAGGCGGGAGAAGATGAAGGTACAGCAGTTGACCATGTCGAGTGGGCTGGCAAGGAGCTTCAAGTGCATCAACAAAGGAGGTGGGCCGAAGAACCTGGAATCTTACGACCTTGCCATTATATATGGCCTGCCGGAAGCGGCATAGGCTACCTCACGTCCGGTTTTCTTGGTTACCCGCCTCCGCGATTCTCTTCAAAGTGACTTGATCGGTCTAGCTCGCCTAGGAAGACTTGCACGAGGCATCTCCAAATTAAAACGCAAGCCTTGAGGTAATATCACCATCTGTTACACCTCCCATCATTGAAATGCGTGATCGTTACCTCTTCAATTTTGTCTCGCAGTCAGATCGTTCCTAACGGGGGAGATACTGAATGAATACAAATTTATGTGCTTGGGATAAAGCAGCAAGCCCACGAGGACGAGATACAAATAGAGAGGGGAGACTGGTAAGATGCATACACACGATCAATAAATTACGAAGGCATCCGCTGTCCTCGAAGGACGGCTATGAAAGGGGGTCGTCGCGAGGCAGGAGGTTTTCCGGACACATATCCTGCGCGTCCAATATAATCCACTTCTAGCCGATTCTGCTTTCCCCGTCGTAAGCGCGTCAATGTCCAGCTCCACTTATCGTCAGTCCATTGCGAAGAATCGGAAAGTGTATACTCACCCCTCCAGGAGCAATACATTGTAATGTTTCCTTGCGACCTCCTGTAATAGCTGATGTTGCGAGAACAAAAGTGCATTTACAGACTGATCCCCGTCTGGAACGTGCCTCTTGAAGTCGAAGATGTACTTCCTGCACGTGTCATATGCACCAATGCGCACGATATCAATTTCTGGGAAGAAAAGGCGATCAGAAGGCGCTCCTCGAAATCGTAGGAGGACTACCACCTGACTCATCAAACATGAGCACGGGCTCTACAATCTCGCATCCTACGACCTCCCACGGTTGATCGCGCTTTCGTCGTCGAAACCACCTCATGCCAGTGGCAGCGACACAAGTCTTGGGTTCGTGAGAGGGAGTGCACTGTGCTGCGGTGCCGTAATTGATCGGGGTCTACGTACGCAGCTGCATGCTGTTCGGTACGGTGCGCCCCTTTAAGTCCCAAATCAATGGCACACTGCCACTCAATCTTCGGTATGATAGACGGCTGAGCCCGCGCTTCAACTCAGGCCACAGGCCGTGATTTGATACGAGATCGTAGTAGTAAGTTCAGCTATCATGCAGATCGAGATAGACGGGCCAACTTTCCATCATTCTATACGTGAGACATACCACTTACTAACGCCCATCTCGTTATCGGCGTGTACCGAAGGAGACAGCCTAGGCGTTGGACTGAGTCAGATCTGCAGTGCAGTAATCTGTGTCTCAGTGAAAGTTTCGAAGCTCCGTGGGCCCATGCCATATCGTGTGAAATTGGAAATCTCCACCCTGGCCCTGCGAATGGGAATCAGCCCAAGGCATCGATAGCAAGAGTAGCCTAGATAGCATCCACCTGCCATCAACCTGGACGAAATCCGAACGATATGCAATGATAGCGGACTATTTCAGTGGGTTTCTGAATTCGATGGTATCAATCTCAGGCTGATCAGTGATTCCGAGGACCTGCACGGTGCAGCACAGAAAAGTGAGACCACTAAGCGCGGATGCCAGTCAGGGTTTTTCAAGTGGGTGCCAGATGAGGTAATTCATCCACCTCCGAGTCTCGGGCGGATTCATTCGGTACTCTGAGCCACCCGATGCATCCTACTCTTCATTTCTCACTGCGCAGCTAGACCCTATGACACGTATGTTTATCCTCCAGCCCTTGCAGATCAGTGGAGGCTGTTCAGCGGCTAGCCGAACGGACTAATACCCTGCATCGGGAATCGCGCTTGCTTGGTGATCTACGTTATTGATAATAAGCATGCACGAGGAAGAGGTCTGTCTCCGGTTGTTTCATTTATCACGGCATCACCTGAAACAGGATTGGCCTCAGGGCAAGGCCATCGGTTCAGCTAGTCCTACAACGTTTTGATCTTCGCCTCAGACGACCTCGGAATCTTCCGGTCTTAGGTTCTCATTCTCCTTATCTTCCAGATGACATAATTGGAGCAAGATACAGGCAGGCGAAACAAGGAAGACGTCATGCGCTTACCTAGCACTCTTCACACTACAGTTGTCATTCACCAAATGATCTCACTCTGCAACACCCCGCGCGATCTTCGGCCCGAGTATGTTTGGGTCCCGTGGGACTTTGTACCACCGTGGGAATCAACGACGAAGTTTTGTACCACACCAACTTCAAGGGGACGTGGATATCAAACGAAACAAATAGGATCAGTGAGAAACATACGAAAGGGGTTCACGACCAGGCACAACGGTCATGAAGTCGGCCGCCTACACGAATTGGACGGTGACCACGGCTAAAATGTAACATGTCGTAGTACAATTCAAATGTCCAATTCCTAACCAAATCTATTTTGATTGATGGTTCACAAATCTTTCAGTTACTGTCAACAGTGCCTCACAACAAAACAGATTGAGTTATCTGGTTGTGTTGTCAACATCAATCAGGGATTCGATGACACTTTCGACACGGCAAGGGTATGACGGACCAAGCCGGACAAAGGGTTTTTTTTGGGATTAGTTGGGCTGGATAAGTGTTCGGCGTTTGTGAAACCAATACTTTCATGTCCGGCCCCTCCCCTCATACAAGGGATCAAGAGAAGTAATTGCATAAATATCACCACTTTCGGTAAGACTGCGACTGATTCTCCAAATCACAGTACCTGTCATCGCGAATTTCACTGTGGTTCAAAGGAGCAATGCCAGGCCTGTCAAAAGAACCGCGACAACGCTAGGGACCGTCAACACATTCATATTCTTCCCAGCCGCGCTGCTGCTAGCCGTCGCCGTAGGCGATGACGCTGCCGTGCTCGCCGTGACAGTAGCACAGCTAGAGGTCGCGTTACTCGGAACTGTCACATTGGCAGACAAGGTCAAGTCGGCACACTAGTAATTTCGTCAGTGTCGCGACATCATGTCATGCATCAGGACATGAAACTAACCTGATACAGGAGACCGTCGCCTCCGTCAAAGATGACCTGAATGGTTACGTTCGCTCCGTCTTGGATGCCAGAGACGTTGGACGCCGCGATGTTAATTGGGAAGCAGAACTTTCCTTCTCCACTTGTCTGGAAGTATGGGACGACCATCGAAGAGTTGAAGTCTGAGAATAATGTTGGATTTTGGTTCGTGGAGATGATAACTCCCGCTGAGTGGTAGGAAAAGCTGCGTTGGCTAGTCTGATCACCTTATGAAAAATGGCGAAAAACTCACCAGTCCATGTCGGGTGTTCGCTGTCGAGGTCGATCACCCCGTTACTGAGGGGGAAAACAGTACGATTCGAAACCGCGTTGGTATACCCGTCTGCAGTGATGGGTTCAGGTAACTGCCGCTCAGCGCTGGCATATACTGACCACAGAACGTTGGCTCCGAATTCTGAACAAATGGTCCCCTTGGAAGGGGAAATTGGAGCTGGAAGTGTGCATTTGCAAAAGTAGCGAATGCAGCTGTGAGAGCGACAGAAATGAGGCGCATTTTGCGAGATAGCTTTCTAGGAGAAAATTATCGCCCCTCTGGCATGAACTGACGGGTATTTATGTAACCCATTTTTGGTGCCATGTACACTGATCATGAACGGTTCACCATGGGTGAAAAAACTTTTTTCACTCGAGGATGGTCTTGTTTGGTTTACTCCTTCACAGGGTTAACACCACTGGCTGAGGGGAGTGACAAAGTCACAAGGGGTCGAGAGGACGTGGCGGCCGATTATCCCAAGCTGTCAATCGCACTCTGCGTACTGCATGGTACGACCATTGAGCACATGTGCAAGAAACCAAAAATTCAGCACTTCTGATTTTCATCCACACACATGTTCATCGGCACTCAAAAGCGGCAGAAGAACGACTGAGCAGCGAGTTTGCTTGTGATTATACATTACAGGATAAGGAAACAACGAACGATCATCGAGGTATGTAGACATGGTTATCACCGGGGGCAAGCATCTACCAAGATTCTTTCGCCAACGCGTCACACTCAATCAAACTTCCTACTTGCGGCCTATGCGTCCAAACAGAACCTCTCCGACACCAAGGCCGAGGATGACAGAAATGATATATGCACCGTTAAAAGTCCTGTGGGTGTTTGTTTTGAAATTTCGAACCACGTTCGGAAACCAACTATACTTACATGATAGTCAACATGAGGGCGTACGAAAAAGTCGACTGGATGGCTTGAATTACTCCACGTGGGATATCGCGAGAGGGTGTAAAGGGAGGAACGAGTTGTCCACGCGCAGAAGTGCCATCTCTAGAGCTTTCGGTGTCATCTTCTTTGCTAGCGCTAGGATCCACCCTGCTTGACATCAAGATTGTTCTAGCCATGATGGTCAGAAATCGGGCGTATAAGAAATCAATGGCCTGCGAACTTAGTCCTCCAGCGTAACTCGTGAGTGCGTCGATAGGCGGCAAGACAACGTTCCAAGATGCAAAACAGAAACAACCCTATGCAAGCGCCTGCGACCGCAGCAGGAGATGAAGCCTGCCAAGCTTTGAAGATAAGATAATCTGTATCTCCGAAGTGCAACCATGGAGTCATGTTCATCGACATGCTGCCAGTCGAGTTGCTCATCGAGTTGCTCATTGTCGCTGACACTCGACGGTTCAAGTAGAAGAGAGCGACTGCAATCGTCAGATGATGAAGATAAGGAATGTGGCTAACCAAGTGACCTAAAGGGAAGGGAAAAGGAATGCCGTGCGTGACCGACGATATCACGACTGGACCTAGACTCTGGATATCCCAATTTAGACTTATACGTCGGAGGGAGATAATAATTGGAAATAAGGGCTAAACTAGTCTCGTAACCAATGTTCGTCCTTCGGAAGATTCCGAGGCCCGCCAAGGCGAAGACCAAAAGGAAGCACCTCTGCGTCCAACGTTGAAACCATTGGAAAAAAAATTATGGCGAGAAGTTGATCCAATTTGCATCCAGCATGTTTCACTACCGTTTCAGCACAATCCTAGTTATGATTCCACTCACCGCGACCCGAGCTAATAATGGCGAGTAGTTGCAATCGGATCATGGGTGGGTGCAAGGACCGCGTGTCTCCGGTTCTTATCATACAACCACTCGGGGAAAGAAGCGAACCGATCCAAACCAGCCCGTGGTTGAGTTATCACGTGAACCATGGAGTCAGAGTGTAATGTCCGCGGCGGCGGCGGCGGGGGTTATAGCGTGTTATGCGTACGGTGAACTCAGGTAATCGTGGGATGTCTAAGGAGAAGGGGTTATATGAAACAGAGGGATGAGGTGTGAGACTGGCCAATTAATGATGATAATGCGGTCATTGATGATGTAGGGAGCCTGAACGGCCAGCCGATGCGGGTGAAATAGATGGAGTGGTAGCAAGCTGGATAAAAGAGGAGACCAAAGGGAGTATCTTACACACTGAGGGGATGGATGGTGGCACGACGCAACACAAGTGTTCCGAGAACTGCGCTCCCACTTATGTTGCCTCGTGTCACCGGGGGCAATGTGTATACTCCTGTCGTCGAGAGAGCGATCTACGAGCGTTGGAGGGATTGTTGTGTAGCGGGTAAGATGGGTGATCAAGAAAAGGGAGGAAGAGGAGAGGGAGGAAGCTGTGAGATCAAGTGCGGCAATTCTGCTCATCCAATCGCAAAATGCCGGTGTCAAACACTTGTCGGAGTTTGAACTTTCCTGATCTACCTTTTAGTAGTTTTCGCTCACAGTCCAGACTCGGGTGTCCAACGTTCGTTGCACCGTTAAAATGCGGAAGGGATCCTACGGGTAACCAACGGTAAGTCTTTTGTTCCCCCTTGAGCCGCGAGCAAATCAAATTTTATCGTACCCCTACATATAACATCATAGCTACCACGTGATCCTCACTCCTTTGCCACCGCACACCCAAGATGCTCGTCAATGCCTCACGCTCGCCCGTTTGGCGCCATGCCCTCCTCGTGCGTAGGGCGGCGCCGTCCCTCCAGCTCCTTGCTCGCCACCAGTCGTCCAAAGCCAACGACGAACAGGCTCTCAAGGCTGCTCGCAAACTCAATGACAAGTTGCAAGAGAATTGGAAAGGCTCCATTCTCACCTATGAACAGCTTAAGCCAAAGACTCTCAGTCCTAGTAACGTGCGGTCTCACATTCGCCACCCTCGCAACTTCCGAACTTCCTGATCGTCTAGGATGCTTACTTGATTGATGTACGGGAACCCAACGAAGTGATGCAGGGGTCTATTCCCTCATCCGTGAACCTCCCACTTTCGATGCTCGCCAACTCCTTGAACTTGAACGCCGAGGCTTTTCGTAGCCAGCACGGCTTCGACAAGCCAGGAAAGTCCCAGGAAGTCGTCTTCTACTGCAGAAGTGGCAAGAGAAGTGCCTCTGCATCCGACATCGCCAGAAGAAATGGTTATGAAAAGTGGGTATTCTCGTCTCCTGACTTTCCTATCCTTGCGTACTAATCATCCATTGCACAGCATTATTAATTACGAGGGATCTTGGCTCGACTGGGTTTCTCGGGAAGGAGGTGGTAAAAATCCCTGAGTTTCATTGAAGTCATAATCATGTCGACTATGTTGTATATATATCATCAGTGTAGTCGACATCAAAAATTAACCCGCTGATTGTGAAATAGCATCCCACCAGTGCAAAGGCGGGTTTGTGCTCGGTTTTTTTCCAGCCTTGCTTATAATTTCTGTCTTCGGGTTCCTATTACAACCATGCTCGCCCGAACTCTTCCGAAGTTTTTATCGCAACCTAAAATATCACCATGCATAAGGAACGCTACACTCTTGTCAACGGCCAGGACCGTCATACTGCCCACCAGGCCTGCCTCGCCATGGCATTCCACCTACGTGCTGCAACCTCGTCTGTGCAGACGAGCACTCAGTACGCCTGCACCTCATATCGCACACAGGTGTGCATCTTTGAGAGCCCTTGTATCGGGTTCATTGGAAACCTGGACTAAATCATTGCAGTGACCTGCCCATGGATCGGTATCACGCCCTTGCGGATGCAACCATGATATCCTTGCTCGAACGACTAGATAACCTTTTGGACGAAATAACCGACAAGGGTTTCGAAGTTGACTACCATGTAAGTTGCGGGGCGACCTCTCCAGCCTGTGAGCTCGACGACACCCGCAGGTGCCAAGCACGGTGTCACAAACTGCTAACGGGCATCATTACAGAGTGGTGTATTAACGCTCAACCTTGGTTCGAATGGAACATATGTGATCAATAAGCAGCCTCCAAACAAGCAAATTTGGCTTTCTTCCCCAGTCAGGTTAGTCCATCTCCCTCTACGACCAAGTAGTCGTTGCTCACCTTTGGCTTGTACAATACGGCTCTGCTGATGCACGTGCGGTCTCTACACGCGAATGGAATGCCCGATTGATGGTCGCTCCTGACTGAATCAACGGCCAGTGGACCTAAGCGATACGACTACGTGCCATCCACGGACGACTGGCGATACTCTCGGAGCGGAGAGGTGATGGTTGTTCTTTTGGAACAAGAGCTCAGTCGCGCACTCGGACGTGAGGTGATTCTGGGACTTGGGCGTGTTTCGGAGGCAACCTAATACTATACGTTAAAAATGATGTCTACTGCTCTTCTCGACTCTTCTCGACTACTCGGGCACGTTGGCCACAAGTTTTAGGTATACATGATACACATGTAGCATTACATTCAAGCATGGGGTTGAAAATGTGATGACGCGGTGGGACGATGCAAAGAACAGACAGAAAAAGTCCATGCGAAATTCAGAGTCCAAAAAGGTCAGCGCTCGGATCGGGAGCAGAGCAAGTCGTCCCTTCTACCTCACGTCTGCGTGAAAGGAAGAGCGAACCAAGTAATCTGAAATTGTGGTTCAGTGTCGCACCAGCTGTTATCAGAAGAAAGCGCCATACTTATTGGTACCCTCATAACGTTGTCGCACGCATTGGACTTCCTCAACGAGCCCTTTGTCCTCTACAAATTCAAGGCAACAATTTCGGCCTGCGACTCCATCACCAATAAATTGTGGGAGTGTGGGGTGATAAGGTGATCCATTGGTCCATGCCGTTGGTCCGTGTTCCACTGGTGCGTTTTGCATGTGTGTATGCGCAGCGGGTAGCGGCACTCTGGGGCTGGGGTTCAGAGGCTGATCTCGAGGTGGGCGAGTGAACAGCATCCTGTGTTGATTAAGGACATGTAGCTCATGGAGGAGAGTGTTTGCGTCCTTGTACGGACTTGCTGTTGTCGACGGAGGTAGCGGTGATCCGAACTCGGTGTGTGGATCTTCTATCCAGTCCTCTTCACCGTCACTTTCCCAATGTGAACCAGCTGGTTCCGACTCCAACCATCCCCTCAATGCACCATCCAGCGGGGGTGGTTGTGTGCGCCGCCGTTTGGAACGAGGTTCGGATGGGTCTCTGGCGTGTAATGGTTGCAATGGTCTGATGGGCTCGTTGGGGAGGAATGAGGGGGGGTCACCGAGCGACGAGGGAGGTGGCGTTGCTGGGCGCTGTCGCTTCAACATGTCGGGCGTGGTGATGAATGACACTCCAAGTGTGGTACTACTAATACAAGCGTGGTCGGAGTATTACATTAAATATGAATATGGTGTGGATGACCTCTGCCACCTGTCTCTCCGCGCGACCACCCACAACATTATGGCCGACATAGACGTTTTTGCGGCAATGGGAATATCTGGCTTTGGCAAGGCCGCCAAAAAACATGTCCTTGATCCATCTCGCTTTGACGTGGCGAAGAGACAGGATGTCCCCGTCAGTAGCTATACCACTCACATTCCTCGTGTTAACCATCTCCCTCTCATTCACAGGAAAAGCAGACTCCTGAACCAGGGCCGAGTAAGACTGCCCACGGCCCTGCGGTACTCGAGGCTAGCCAGCCAGCGCAGGTTCCACCCACAAAGCAATCCGTGCTTTCTGACGGGCCAGAAGAAGAAGCATCGGACGGTAGTGCAGATGCAGAACAAGACGAGCCCGAGTACGACCCCACTTCTCCCTCGCTTTCCGCCCCGCCTGAGTTTCCTGTCACTCATGAGGCAACGCTCAAAGAGCACACCAAAGTCATCTCTGCCCTTGCACTCGATCCGAGTGGTGCGCGCGTACTCAGTGGGTCGCATGACTACGACTGCAAGCTCTGGGATTTTGGTGGAATGACTTCCCATACGAGGTCCTTCAAGACGTGGGAGCCAGCAGGTAGCTACTATGTGGGTTCGCCCCTTGATTTCTAGTTGGAGCAACAACTATCCTCATACCTTGATTAGGTCAATGATGTGAAGTTTTCAAACAACGGACAACAGTTCCTCGTTATTCCTGCCACCCTCCAACCCAGGCTTTATGATCGAGAGGGTGAAGAGGTGTATGTGCAGCGGATTCCTTGCGAGAATACTGTGTGACATGTTTTCAGGACAACTTTTGTCAAGGGTGACATGTACATCAGAGACATGAAGCACACTGCGTACGACTCGCCGCTGGTATTTCTGTGATGCAATTTGACACTATTGTTGCAGTGGGCACGTCAGCGAGGTGACGGGATGCTCGTGGCATCCGCGAGATGCACAAGTTTTTATTACAAGTTCAGCCGACTCGACCATTAGGTGAGCTACATTTATTCTTGCTCCGTGATGGATACCAAGTTTCATAGAATATGGGACGTGGAGAATAAGCGCAAACAGAAGACAGTCATTGTTGTCAAGTCGAAGGAGCGAGGAGCGCGGACCAAGGTCACGGCATGTGCCTACTCGCCAGATGGAAACATCATCAGTGGTGGTACGTCCGCGATAGTAACCCCATGATGTCTTCCAATGTATGCTTCCTGCAGCTTGCTTGGACGGTGCACTACATATGTGGCAGGCCTCATCTAATTTTGTACGCCCGAACATGACGGTCGAAGGTGCTCACGCAAGGACGACGGAGACCGCTTCCGTCGTATTCTCTGTGGACGGACGGACAGTCATCACCCGAGGAGGAGATGACACTGTGAAATGTATGTGACGCATCCCTGAATGATCTCTATCCTTCCTTGTAACGCAGGATTTCATTTCAGTATGGGATATCCGTTCCTTCAAAAGACCCGTGGCAACGCGTTCCGAAACAACGACGCTTTATCCTGGTACAAATGCAGTGTTCAGTCCTGACGAAAAATACGTGGTTACAGGTATTGGTACGACGTCAAAAGGTGGACAGGGACGTCTTTTGTTCCTCAACCGAACAGACTTGAGTGTCGTGAAGGAGCTTGAAATGGAGTCAACGCCGGTGAAGGTCGTCTGGCACTCCAAGATTAACCAGATCGTCACAGGGCTCTCCAACGGAACGATATCGGTATTGTACTCGCCGGAAACATCGGCTCATGGCGCGAAGCTCCTACTATCAAAGGGAGCCCCAAAGCGACCGACAATAGAGGATATGTCGGATGCACTCGCAGCACCAGCGATTCTGACACCGCACGCACTGCCGATGTTCAAGGATGGGGATGGACTCGTGAAAGGAACGAAGCGCAAGAGGGAGAAAGACCGTCAGGATCCACGGAAGAGTCGAAGACCGGAGTTACCAGTGACCGGACCCGGCAAGGGGGGACGGGTGGGTGCGAGTGCGACGCAGCACATCGTTCAGAACTTGGTACGGGATACGACACGAGACGAAGATGTGAGTGATTTGGTTGCTTTTGCACTCCTTGCTTGTGTCTTCTTGATTCGCATCGCGTCACTCTATTGTCTTGTACGACTTGACTTGACTTGTGTTTCACTACAGCCACGGGAAGCGCTACTCAAATATGCGGGACTGGCAGACTCCGACCCGCAATGGACTGCAGGTGAGCATTGGCCCATGTTGTCGACCTGCCTTGGACTTTGTGTCCATGCCGTCTCTCCTGCTGCGGAGTGCCAATTCTGGACGGTTGCCGCGGCGGAGATCGAAAAAACTGTGTATTGCTGTGTTTGTGATGATCTGCCGGCTGACGTGGCGGCTCTTCCCGTCTTCTTTTTTTTTTTTTCCCAGCGTGGCGACAAAGCCAGCCCAAGCCCGTCTTTGCGAATGTCTCAGAGGACGAGGAGGGAACGTAGGGGAGTGGGTGTTAGATACAATGCTGTATACGTTGAATACGTGTTTTACAAAGGAGGGATTGAGGTGGTGATGGAGTGTGAGTAAGAATTTTGGATGGTCCCTGCGCCGGTTTGAGATCGAACCTTAATTCCGGTCGCCTATAAAGACCCAATGGGTGGCTGCCGATGCCCTAAATCCAAAACTCCCCTCCCCCTCTGCAAACGTCACGCAGTGTGACAAAAACTGTCACGCGCCATCCCATGAACGCGACCGACGCTGCTCAACACGACGCGCCCACCGTCGGAATTGATGACAAACCAACACCGCCCGTCCCTCCCATCGACATACCAACAGACAACAATGGTACACGTGATAGATAGTTTATATTCAAATTTACCCTTAGCTAACCCTAAACACAAAAAAAGATTCCCTTCCAAACGGCCATGTCTCACTAGACTCCCCAACTTGTCCAATGTCCGTCTCCCCCTCAGACACAGGTTCGTACCTCAATTCGCTTCCTTGTCTAGCGTCGCTCTTATCTGAGCAGATTCTGTCCCCTCTCAACCCCCTGCTGCCACACCATCACCCCCAGTACAGTCAGATGCCGCTCAGGACATCAAGATGGCAGAGACACCAGAGGGTCTCGAACAAGACATGCTCGGATCCAACGCCCCCTCACCACACGGTGCTCTCAACGGCAAGATCACCTCCCCAGACGCTCCCAACACCGACGCAGATGGCGACGTGAATATGGCCCAAACGACACACGTCAACGGTCATGCAGATACGGTCGACGTTAAGCTCAACGACTCGTGCGCCGCACACCGTTCACCTAATCACCTTGGCTCGCCTCATCAAGCCGCCGTAGATGGGCCTCCGCCAGCAAAACGGGCACGCAAGCATTCCGATGCTGATCTGGCCTCTATCGCCAATGTGAGTCAGGCCTTTGTCCTCTCATTCTCGCATACCGATGATCGGTCATTCCACCAAGACTGCCTCTCCCCCTCCCGCCACTGGCTCTTCCATTCAGATGAACGAAGAAGCCGCCCCCAGTCCTATCCCCGCACCACCAACCCCAGTTGGCGCAGCTACACTGAGTGTAGCACAGCATCGGTTCTGTCTTTCCACTGTCCGCTCGTTGAGAAAGATGAAAGACGCCGCGCCGTTCCTTCATCCCGTTGACCCCGTTGCCCTCAACATCCCTCACTACCCTACCATCGTCAAGAATCCGATGGATCTTGGGTCCATTGAGCGCAAGCTCATGTCTTCCAACCCTCAAAAACCCGACCCAAATCCCAATAACCCTCGTTACAATAACGCCGACGAATTCATTGTCGACGTTCGTCTGATATTCACCAATTGTCTCACGTTCAACGGGCCAGATCACGCCATATCCAACGCGGGCAAGCACGTTGAGTCTGTTTTCGACAAGCAAATCAAGAATCTGCCACCACCACAAGTGGTATGTGAGTGTCTATGGTTTTCGTGGAATAGATACTCACCGCATGCTAGGTCAAACCCCCCGTGAAAATTGCTACTCCTCCACCTCCACCTCCTCCACCTACCAAGAAAGCTCCCGCACCGCCTGCCCCTGCACGACGCGCGTCCACCTCAGTCCCCGTGATTCGTCGCAACGACATTGAGCAGGCATCCGCACGTCCAAAGAGAGAGATCCACCCTCCTCCCCCGAAGGATCTACCATATTCTGATCCACCAAAGAAGCCGCGGAAAGCAAAGGTAGTCAAGGACGATGGTACGGCAGAGCAGCTCAGGTTCTGCGTCAAGCTCTTGGCAGAGTTGCAACGGAAACAACACTGGACTGTCGCCCATCCGTTTTACGAGCCAGTTGGTTAGTGTCACATACCGTGCGTTTCATCTTACCACTGATCGAACCACTTTAGATCCGGTCAAGCTGGAGATTCCAACGTACTCCAGGATCATCAAGAAGCCAATGGACCTGTCTACCATGCGGAAGAAGTTGGAAAACCGCGAGTACCTGAATGCATCCAAGTTCTTCGATGATTTCAAGCTAATGATTCGAAATTGCTTCACTTTCAACCCTGCTGGCACGCCTGTCAATCAAGCAGGTATCGAGTTGCAACGCCTCTTTGATGAGAAGTGGAAGAATCTCCCACCGCTACGGGAAGCGAGCGAGGAGGAAGAGGAGGAGGAGGAAGACGAGTCAGAGGAGGAACGCAACCGTGGGTCTATCGATGTGCATGACACCGCTTTCGTACTGACGTATTGTCATACACAGGTAGGATTGCGACAATGGAGGCACAAATCGAGTCGATGCGAGGCAACCTGCTCGCACTGAGGAGTCAACCTCAAAAGGAGAAGAAAAAGAAAAAGAAGGATTTGAAACCCGCAGCCGCCTCGACCTCCAAGTCTGCTACCTCTCGTAACGCCAAAGTTGCTAATGCTGGGAATGGCGCCGTGAAACGGAAAGCAAAAAAGCAGATTGCAGACGATGATACGCTGTCGTTTGATCAGAAGAAGGACCTGAGTGAGGCGATAACGCAACTTGAAGGGCCAAAGTTGGAGAGAGTCATTCAAATCATCCATGAAGGCGTCCCCGAGATTCGTGACGTGAGTGGTTCTGCTCCATCAAGGATGCAACGCATCCGACTATATTTTCAGAGCACCGAAGAGATCGAGATTGAGATCGATCTTCTACCTGTAAACGTCCTCACCAAACTGTACAACTTCGTGCTCCGGCCCTTGCGGCAACCACCTCAGAAGCGTAGTCGTGCGACAGGGAAGGGCACTGGTACTGGTGGCCTCAAACGCAAAAGCATGGACGAGAATGTCGAGGCAGAGAAGATCCGACAACTAGAGGAGCGTATGAAATTGTTCGACAACCCGTCAGGAAACGCAACTCTGCCAACTCCCGCTCCTATCCCCCGACACGATGATAGTGATCACTCTTCGGACTCGAGTTCTGACGACAGCTCGGGGAGTGAGTCAGACTGATTCCGTGCTTCGGTGTATTTGGGTTTTTGGGGATTCTTTCTTTCTTCACGTGCAAGTGAGGACTTCTGGTTACTGTTCTCTCATAATGGCACAATGTGTTCTCTTGATCTTTATAACCTTTTCTTCGAAGCACCTGCTTTCATCACCCTCATTTCTTTCTCGTCCATCAGTGTTCATACATACAATCAACAAATTAAAGAACAAGTGTAGTCAGCTAATTCTAGTCAACCGGTTGTGTTCCGTCTAGAGCAAGTAGAAATGCTGTCACGTCGAGAAACTTATCGGCTGTGACGTCTGTAGCAATAGTCAACTACATTCAAGCACTCGTGTAGCATGAGACGGAAACAAGGATGGAAGCATAATTCCGACAAAAGCTCAAATAGATGCATACGTAGAAAGTCACTTGCGTCTGGAGTTGTTTCCTTGCTTCCACTGCTGCCAGCCCGATTTTGCGGGTGCAACAGGTGGCGGTGGAAGAAGGGCACGTAGCGAGGATGGTGGGAGAGTCTGTGACGGCAAGGCATTTGCAGGAGGGCGGGGTGCATGATCACGAGATTCACGGTGGTTCTGAGGGAATGCTGGAGGAGGAGGAGGATCTTCAGGAGGCGGAGGAGGCGATATAGATGGTGCAGGAGGTGAGAGTGGAGGGGGGACATATCGAGAGCTATCGGAATCCAAAGACGTCCATCCTCCAGTACGAAACACGGGGGCGCCAGACGCCGGAAGCGATCGCAAAGCCGGCGGTGCAGCAGAAGTAGGGTTGTCAGGGGGAGGTGGAGGTGGAGGTAGGTGTGTAGGCAAGGGTGGAGCCGAGCTGACCGCCCAGCCTGAGCGCTTCGAGTTCGTGTCGGGTACTGCGGCGACTGCAGCCCAGCCAGCCTTTTTAAATCCACTGGGTTTCGGTTCGTTCGTGGACCCTGTGTCATTTTCGGGGGTCAAAACAGGAGCGAAGGCCGTAGCGACAGGTTTCGCCATCTTGATGCCTTGAGCTCTGGCAAGCTTCCTGAGCTCCTTTTCCTCTCTCTTCCGTTCCTTTTCTTTGCGCATCTCCAGCTCCTCTTGGTTGACCAAGCGAGCGTTGGCTTGCATGTCTCTCAAACGTGCCTTGTGGTGGTGGGCATAAGAGTTGGTATGCTCGTCATACTGAGCAACGTTCTGGAACTGTTTCTCGCAGAGAGTGCAGTAAAATGCCCTTAGTGTGTCAGTGATTTCTAACTTGACAGCTGCACGTTTGGCTACAATGTCCTATCAGTGATGAGGCTGTTATCAGGGCAAGTCCCGAACAAATGGATATAGTGGTATACTTCTCTAGCTTTGCGTTGGTCTTGCGTTTCCCTGCGTTGACGCTCAGAGTCTAACTCGCGCCTCTGTGACACAGTAGTTTCGATCATGCGGACATCCTGGTTGATTTTTCCAAGGCCAGTCAAGTCATTTTTTATCTGAAAAGGAATAGGGTCAACACGCCCTAGAAATGAAACGCATCAGTAGTGAGGCCAAAGGTGAGTAAGGGAATCCGGCCAACCGTCTCCTGATAGCCCGAGTGGCTGTCCCTCCGACCAGCCAAGTTTTGCAAGCATTGCAAATCCCTTGTTTGTACTCTTGATCTTGGTTTCGACGGTGATGACCTCTCGCGGAGGGTGGTGGATGTATTCGTCATACTTGTCGATATCGATTGCATCCACCGGGGGCGGGGAAGGTGTGCGAGAGACAAGCGAGACATTATCGTCCTCACTGTCGTCTGTGTTGTCACCTTGTTCTGATCTTGATCGCTGGAGGAGGGGGGGAGGGAAGAGGGCAGTACGGCGTGTTTTCAAGGGCGCCAAGGAATATGGCAGAGTACCTTCAGAAGTATGGACGCGCCCGGCTGTTCTTGTTCATTTTGTTCTGGGCGTGTCATTGGAATGGCATTCCAGCGAGCGACGCTTTCTGCAGACATGGCTAAGCTTGAAACCACAAACCGAGCTGTAACAGCTGTTGAACGTTGTGTGTGGGTTGTATGAAGCACGTGATGCTTAACGCGGTGGAGTAACTCGTCGGCGCGTGCCAGCTCGTTGTCGACGACCATCTCGACGTCGCCCAAGATGATGAACTCGGACGATTACTACACCGATGATCTCGACTCTGGTATCCTCAACCAGCTCGATCTCATCGAAGCGGCACATCGTCCAAAACTCACCGCCAACCCACCCCCTCGTCACCTACCTCCTAACAGCCTTCCCCCGCCGAAATTCGTCCCCGTATCCAAGCCAGCTCCCCCAAAACAAATTGAAAAGGAGGACTCGTATATGGACCTTTCGCTTGACATTGACGAAGCAGAGTTGCAGCGCCTCGACTCATTCATCGACGCCGCATACAAAGGTCAGGCAGCACCAGTTGCCGGTCCTAGTAATGCAGGTCGTCCCCCGTCCAAGAACTCCGTTCAGACAACCCTCTATGGAGACATTGCTCGTTCCCAGGCGTCCACCAGCAAAGCCGGCCCCGCCTCTCGCGGTCCGATGCAGAGGGCAAAGTCGGACCACCGCAATCCCTTCGGTCAACAGGCACCTAAAACGAAACACTGGGATCATACCGCTTTCGCGAAATCCGGCTGGAAGAAGCCAAAGTCAAAAGGGAAGTTTGCCGAGGACGATCAAGGAGAGGGGGCGGTGGAATTTGAGCAGTTTCCTGCCCCGTTTATGTCAGGTACGTAGTAAATGAGCCACACTTGATCATGTCAGGGCTGACTGTACTCTAGTTGGGTGCGTGTCTTACCTTGAGCTTCTTGGTGTTGACGTTGACATCAAATCCCGCGCGCATATATGGGTTATGAATTGAAGCCCGGTGAGTGTGACTGTACGAGACATCGTCGATATTCATGGCCTGTGTAGCCTCCTCCTATGAAGCTCAAAGTGGACATGCTCGAAGCAAAGCACTGGATTTATCCACTCAACCAGCCCAAACGAGACTACCAGTTCAATATCGTCAAGCATTGCTTATTTGATAATACATTGCTGGCTCTTCCGACTGGTCTAGGAAAGACTTTCATTGCTGGTGTAGTGATGTTGAACTGTGAGTTTGTGTTTACCTGTCCCTTGCAATAGACTTAACACAGGTTATCCAAGTTTACCGTTGGTTCCCCGAGGGCAAGGTGGTCTTCGTCGCACCCACGAAGCCTTTGGTTGCTCAACAGATTGATGCGTGCCACCGGACATGTGGTATTCCAGGCAGGGATGCTGTGGAATTAACAGGTAATAACCCTCGCGCTTACCGATCACGAATGGTGCGTCCTTGCTTTGGTATTTGAAGTAGACTGCATGATAACACCTTACAGTGGGAAGAGAAGCGTGTCTTTTTCATGACACCCCAGACACTCATCAACGACCTCACAACGGAAAATTGTGACCCACGCGACATCATCCTCATGGTCATCGGTCTGTAACATTTCTGTAATTTGTATGATGCATCTTGCTGAGATATACCATGTAGACGAAGCACACAAAGGCACTGGAGACTATGCATATGCACAGGTTATTCGCTTTCTTATGGCAAAAAACCCACATTTTCGGGTGCTTGCGCTCACCGCAACTCCTGGAAGTACTCCAGAGGCAGTCCAAGCGATTGTAGACTCTCTGCATATCAGCAGAATTGAGATCAGAGACGAAGGGAGTCTCGATCTGAGAGAATATATGCACAAGAAGGTCGTCTTTCTCGTTGCTGATATCGAGAAGTGTCTCACCATAAGTATCTTAAATAGGAGGTCAAGCAGCATGTTATCAAGATGTCGGCAGGCATCGTTCACTTTCAACAACTCTTGAAGACTGTCATGGAGGTCAGTTGGAGTTACTTTGCTGAATTCACGACTCTGACTGTTCGTAGTCGGTAGTGAAACCGCTTGTGACCAGTGGCGTTATGGAGCCATTGGACGTCGTCAAGATGCATCCATACCGTGCCACGGCTATTATACAACGTATCGCAGCTCAACGAAGTAGTCCGCACGTATGGGCCATGGGAACCCTCTCCATGGTATCATCCATGGCACGTGCTATGTCATATCTAGTATGTGCCTCTGTCTTTCAGATGTGTGTTGAAGATTTATTATTGCATATCTCATGCGAACCAATAGATGGAGGCCAGTGTCACCATGTGCCTTCATTCTCTGCAAGACTTAGTTCGTGACAAAGAAGGTTCTGATCAAAAGAAAAAGAAAACAACAAAACTCAAGTTGGATCCCACGTTCCAGAAGCTCCTTGCCGACCTTGAGGCAGGCCAGAAACGGCCTGGGGGATTCGGGATGCACCCAAAGATGGAGACCCTCAAAACACTCTTGGTGCAGCACTTTGGTCAAAGAATCTCTGAGGGAGACGAAGAGGAAGGGGAAGTCAGTGGCACGCGAGCTATGGTATTCGTGACATATCGAGAATGCGTCGACGAGATCGTCGAGGTCTTGAATCAGGAATCGCCACTGCTCAAGGCAACGCGTTTCGTTGGTCAAGGAGTCGATAAACAGGGTAAGAAAGGCATCGCTCAGAGAGAGCAGTTAGAGGTATGAGATATCAGCTGCAGCAACTAATGTTTGCTTCATCGCGCTCATTCTACCGCCAGGTGATCAGAAAGTTCAAAGCGGGAGAGTTCAACGTTTTAGTCTCTACGTCGATCGGAGAAGAGGGTCTTGACATTGGAGAGGTAGATGTGATCGTATGTTACGACGCTCAAAAGACTCCCATTCGTATGGTATGTCATCCCTTCTTCAGTTTCGGAAGAGAGGTAATCTCAACTTTGCTTGCCCTTCAAAGCTTCAACGCGTTGGACGAACTGGCCGCAAGCGTGATGGCCATGTGCACGTCTTGCTCGCCGAGATCCGCGAAGAATTGAACTGGGACAAAGCGCACGACACATATGGCGAACTACAAAAATGTATTGTTCGCGGGGATCAGCTTGAACTGTACGGTGATGTACCTCGGCTGTTCCCCGACCACATGCGACCGCAAATACTGGAGAAAAGGATGGAAATTGAGGAATATATCCGCGAGCAATCGGGGAGAAAGAAAGCTTCGGTTACAGAGGATGGGGAGCGAAATGTGAGCGGAAAGAAGAGGAAAAGGAATGATAACATTCACAGGAATATTCCTCCTGGCGCGAGCCGCGGCTTCGTGAGCGTTGGGGATTTATTAGTCAAGGAAAAGAAGACGAAGAAGAAGATCAAGTTGATGGAATTTAATGATGCCCTCGCTAATGACGACTCTACGGATATGGAACTAGAGGAGAAGCTTCTTGATATTCGGCGTACTGTTTCTACCCCTGTTACGGCCGAGTCAAGTTCCGTGCACAAGAACGCCCTGCCAAAGTCACGAACAATGGTCTCCAAGAAACGCAAGCCATCCACGAGTAACAAAGGGGTTTCATCTCGGCATGTTGACGTCAAGATGGAGATTGATGAGGACACGTTTTATCCTAACCAATCCACCTCGAAGGAAATCGTGCGCACATCACCTCGATGCTCGCAAGCTTCTCCCAATCGTTCTCGCCGCAACCCAGTTCCCCACCAGCCCCCTACAACGACTTGCCACGAGGTGATTGAAATCACTTCATCGTCTCCGTCCCGTTCGACTTCCCCTCTGCAATTTTCCGCACCCGCCCTTGCCTCTCCCAAGCGCAAGGGCAAAGAACGGACGTCTGATCAAGACTCCGTACCTCAACCATCTCTCGAAAAGGCTGATGATCAAGATATCGCTTGGCTTCTAGACGAGGACGAAGAACCTGATATTCAGATTGTCAACTCCTCTCCCGCTGCCCCAAAGACGAAGCAAGGCACTACACGCTCGCCGCGTTTCATGGATGCAAGCGTTGTGGAAGTGGATGATAGTATTGTTGAAGTAGTCGAGGTGGAGGCTATCCCACCCCCGCAGACGATGGAATCGCCTACGAGAGACAGGCCACCTTCCACGCCTCCTCGAGTCGCTGGGCCGTCGCCTGGTCCTACTCCCAATATGCCAGCCGGTTCTTTTGCGATACGCCCAGCGGGTAGGTGGCGAATTGTCAAGACGGAAAGGTCGGAAATTCCAGAGTTGCAGTCACCTCCATTACGCCGGCTGAGGCGTACTGATACGGAAATAATCCCTCGGGAATCCACACCCCCGCTACAGCCAAAGAAAACTGGACGTAAACCTCCTATCTCTATTCGGCATAATCCATGGATGGATGGCGAAGCAGCGCATTCAGGAGATGAGGAGAGCGCAGGATCCTCCCACTCGGAAGACGACGTGGAGAGCGAGTCTGACAGGCAGTTCCTAAAAGATATACCTGATACGCAAGTCTCGCCGTCATACGACCAGGTTCTCGCTTACCGACAAAGCCTTTTCACACAAGTCCCGGGACTCGTTAATGCGCCCGCGTTTGCCAACAGGCCGGTTCGAGGGGGCGGCTTTGTTTCCGCAAGAGAGCACTCACGCAAACGTCCCATAGTTTCAAGTTCACCGCCGCGTCAAGACTCGGAGCCAGATGAATACGTGTTTGGGAGTTTCGTTGTAGAAGATGATGCAGACCTTTCGTTTGATTGCTGAAACGTTATACACTTAACGTTATACACTGCTAATGTTTAGGTAACTAGAGAAGATATAATGTCACAAGTTTACTTGTCTTTGGGTTGCGATGCATCGGATGCAGTCGGATGTAGCGAATGGTCCTCGCTTGTGTCTATGATGGAACCTCGGCCTCAGGCGTCAGAAATGGATCAGTTGAGGTGTCGAAGTAGAATCTCAGACATGACCATGGCTCATAGTACAGCTTGAATTGATTAACACCCAATCTATTAGTGTAAATATTGTGACTAGATCTCTCGAGTGACACAAGCGAGCCGGAAGTTGCCGAGCTAAGACAAGACTCCCGGTCTGCAGAACTCTCAAGATCTTGAAACAATACCGTCACTGACCCGCGAGTTATCGGCACTAGAAAACGCTCATGGAAGCATTTCAGTTACTATCTCGCGGCGGAGCGCGTTTTCACAAACAGCGCTTCAAATCTGATGTGCAGCTGTTCACAGTAGGTGGTTGATATGTCTAGTAGTCCATGGTCTTTCTCTTACAGCGTCATTTGTTGCGACTAGCACGCCGTCACGAAACCCGAAAAATCGGTGAATGCACCGGTCAACCAGGACTCGAAGCTCCCACCTGAACTCGATTTTTTTAAATACGCTCAAGGAGGACGAGCAAAACGGAAAGCAGGAAACACCGACCCCAGCAGCTCAAGTGCACGACCCGATGTGCGGAACAAGAGACGGAAAACGAATCATGAAACAGAAGATCTCGATGGCAACGAGGACGATGGGGACGACGCACCTGAGGGTGATGCCCTGCGAGACAGGGTTCGCGTAACGGCCAAAGGCTCCAACGTCCCACCGCCAATTGACGTCTTTGACGACTTGCTAGACCGGTACAAAATGCCTCATCGCCTACTGTCGAACCTTCTGGATAACCATTACAAGTACCCTACTGGCGTACAAGCCCATGGAATGCCAATTTTACTAGAGGCAAGTTTGTGACCAATATGCGATCATTACTTCACCTTCCTCACGACTTCTACAGCGTCGTGACCTCGCTGCCATATCTCCTACCGGAACTGGAAAGACGCTTTCGTATCTGTTTCCAATCATGTCATTACTAGGAGCTCCAATCTCAAGTCTGAAGGGCACGGAAGGAAATGGCGTTCGTGCCATTGTACTTGCCCCAACTCGAGAACTAGCACATCAGATTTATAACGAATGCTTGAAACTAGCAGTGAGACGCAAATGGCGAGTGGTGTTATACAGTAAAGCTACGGCGAGTACCCTTCGCGACAAGAATGCTAGAGACAAAGTCGGCAAGTTACTTCAACTACATGTTGTGCTATTACATGTTGATAAGTCTCAAGATATCGTCATCAGCACGCCTTTGCGTCTAGTTGCATCGATTCAAGAGGGTAATCTTGATTTGAACAAGTTCGTGACGTTATTTTGCTTCGGACTTGTGTGTAACTGCGGTTTAGTGTTCGTCATCTCGTATTAGATGAGGCAGACCGGCTCCTGGACAGCGAATTTTTGGCACAAGTTCAAGAAGTGATCAGTGCTTGCACGCATCCAGAAATTCAGAAAGCAGTGTTCTCTGCGACACTTCCTGCTGGCGCCGAGCAACTGGCCATGGGAATTCTACGCAATCCGATACGCATTGTCGTTGGTCTTAAGTCAGTGAAAACATGTCATTAGGTTCTATAGTTCTGATATCTTCGCTAGGGATACACCGCTTCCGCTTATCAGCCAGACTGTCACATATGTCGCCGATGATGCTTCAAAGCTGCCGAGTCTCCTGACGTATTTTGCCCAGCCCTACAATCCCCCACTACTTATTTTTACGTCCACTCAGCCTCGGGCTACTTCATTGGCGGAAGAGCTGACCCTCAATGGGATAGCGAATGTTGATTGTTTACATGCTGGCATGACAAAGAAGGAACGAGATGATGCTGTAAATCGTATGCGCCGCGGCGAAAGCTGGGTGATGGTGAGCACGGAGGTAATGGCGCGAGGTATGGACTTCAAAGGTGTGAGAGAGGTAATCAACTACGACTTTCCGACAAGTGTTCAGAGCTACATACACCGGATTGGTAGGTGGCCAGCGGTTGCCCCTCGTTGAGGACTGGCTGATATCTCCTAGGTCGTACTGGGCGGGCTGGTCGTGATGGCAAGGCAGTGACGTATTTTACGGATGACGACGCGCCATATTTAAAATCGTACGTCACCTCGGTGTTACTAGGCAGGGTTTAAGTAACCTAAGGGTTGATTCCGAGGATTGCCAACGTCCTGCTCCAGTCAGGCTCAAGCGTGCCAGACTGGATTCTCAAACTCCCAAAGCCGTCCAAACTGAAGAAAAAGCAGATGGGGAAGATTAAGCGCGCGGAAACGGTCAACGCCGCACGCAAGATTGGTCGAAACGATGCGATCAAGAAAAGGTGAGACCTTGGGAATCATATCGGCGATGGTTTGCAATCCATTGACGCTACATGTAGAGCCATGATTACCGGTTCAAAGAGACGGAAGGCGAAAGAGCTGCGGGCACCAGAGGAATTGGACTCTCAAAGCAGGTAGCGAGTGCCTGGTTGTCCGGTAACCTCCATGTCGGCAAAGGTTGAATATCGTTGTGCTTTGTTCTGGTCGCTAGTGATCGAGTTGAACAGCTGGACATTACCTCAGAGGTGCGTCATTAAGGAGGGGCTGCGTGTGATTGAAAACAAGGGAGAGAGGTGAAAACATTCCTTTTTCGGCAAGTCACAGCACGCCTCGATGCAGATCCAGAAACCGATATGGAGACCATAATCGCGTTGAAGCCTCAAGGCTGGCCTCGAGGTGACATTGTGAAGAGCTGGAGACCCTCTCGCAGAGTAGGTTGGTTTGGGGGCTTCGCTTCAAAAAGGGGCTCGCTTCACTGCGCTTCATACATACAGGAACTTCTCGTAGTTGACCGCGGATTCACAGCAAGCCTTGTCGTTGTCTTCATACTCCACTCCTCCCATATCTGCTCATCATCCGCAATGCCTCCTCTCCATCATACCCGCAGGTCTCGCAGACTATCCCGCAAGTCGCCAGTACAAGGTACGCCGCGTCTTGTTGATCCCTGCGAGTCCATTCTTGAACACCTTCCTCTTTTGGACACAGTCTCGGATTACGACTGGCAAGGCGCTGCCACCCTGCAGCTATTCCACAGTGGCTCTGATGTCGAGATCACCCCCCCTGCTGTCCATCCTCTTCCGCCGTCACCATCAACCTGTACTACCAACTCGTCCGACTCCCCTCCCGCCATCGTCACTCATCTCCCGTTCACCCCTGGCACCTCTCATACACGTAACCGCAAGGAGGGCCACATACCCCGCCCACCCAATGCCTTCATGGTCTTCCGTTCCTGGCTCTGGAACAAGGATAACCTGAAGAGCATCGAGAGAGATAACCGCAATGTTTCCCGCATTGCTGGTCGGTACTGGAACGAGCTATCAGAAGCCGAGCGTGCCCCCTTCCGGTCCATGGCTGAAGAAGCCAAAGCGCGCCATGCTCAACTTTACCCCGAATACAGATACTCTCCCGGATCGCAAAAGAAGCCCAAGGTCGCTCAGCGTCGTTCCCACCGCAGCACCGAGGTCGAGAACGACAAATGCAACAAGGTTGTCGATCTGCTGTTAGGCGGCGTCACTAGCCGCGACTTGGCCAAGCGTCTTGGTGAGGCACACCAAAATGTCCAGTCCGATCAGGATGCTGTTGCGCTTGCTGTTGAGGGAACGTCTTCCCAGCCGCCTAACGCGGTCACGCGGAATAAACCCAAGAGACACGTAGAGCCACACGGAGAATCCCCTGTTCCACAGCCGAGATCGAAGAAGCAAAAGACCCTTCTTCCCCCGCCTCCGATCTCCACACCTCTCTTACAGTATCCGATTTCCCTTCCCATCCTTCCAGCCACCGAAGAGAGGTCCGAGCCTGCTCCAACTCCGGATTTGTTGACTCGTACTCCAGAGCTGGTGTACCCAGGAGACAACGCGGAAGAGTTTGTCACTACCGACGATATTCCCTATCTCTCCCTCGACATCCGCAACGATATGGTGAGTCATGCAAAGTTCCAAGCGTCGCCTGTGTTCACATCAATCCATAGATGGTCAAGGGTGAAGATGTCGACTTCCACTCACTCTTTCCTTCTCACTTGAAACCGGCCGCATACAGCGTCTTCTCCGGTGTCAAGCCCGAAGCTACCTTATTTGTCGATTCTTGCATGCTTGGTGCCTACACTGCTGACCCAATGGCCTTGACCCCTGCTCCGTTCAACGACTTTGACATCGGGTCTTACTCCACATTGGACTCTGAGCTAGTTCCTTTGGGTTCTCCCGTGTTCTCCAACCCATTCGACCCATCCACTCCGACTGCAGAACATGCAGCGCTGCTCGGTACCTTGGACCAGTTATTTGGGCAACCTATCTCTCCCCTGACCCAAAATTTCCGGACTGAAAACTGGTAATGTTTGTGCTGCGGGCTCGCTACCTTTTCTGTCAACGACATTATCCACGCTCTTCACGGCTTGAAAAAACATGTACAAGTTTCACGATTTTCATCGCACGTTTTCTTAATCCACATACCTGATCATCTCGGACGAAATCGATTACAAATACTCGTGTATCTAATACCCTGTCACAACACGTGTGCACACCGAAATGAAAGCATGCTCATGATACGTGATCGTAATGCTGAGATGTGATATACTACGAGGTCCGTTTTGCTTTCTTGGAGGCTTCTTTACTGTCTGCATGAATACGCTTTGCTGCAGAGGTGGATTTAACTAGGTCTTCGATATCCAATCGACCCGATCTCTGTTCTTCCTTCAGCCAAGCCGCACAGGCATCCTTGTCGCCATATGGGTTTTCTAGCTGCCACTCGATGACCTTGGCAAGCATGACAGCTGTCCAGGGTCCCGGTTTACCTCCGAGCACAGAGATGACCTCGTTGCCCTACCAGATGCGAGCGTGAGCAGGCGGAAAGCGCGAAGAGGTGTCATCCTACATTAAGCAGAGGCTTGGCATCCACCGAGTTGTCCAAACCGAGTTCTTCGATGCGACTGGTGAATGCATTATAACGTCGTATGCACGCATCGGCCTCTTCTCCTACGGGGTGCGGTCAGGATTTCGGAACAAGGTATATTCAGGCTCGTCATACCATACCCGAGCGGAACCAGCTCGCACACCAAGGAGAAAAACAGGGATGAAGACCAGTGCGAACCAGATGTCGGTTTATGTACCTTGCCGTGCCGGAGCAATAGTCCTACGAACAAGGTCAGACATGAGCCACAGCAAAATCATGATGGCGGTTCGTACCAATGGCGACGCGCTCCGAAGGTGTTGTGAACCGGACGTCCTCTAGAGAAAGTCCTTTGAGCATCGAAGCAGCATCGAAAAGTGCCGGTATGCCATCAAGGTAATAGTTCTTGTTCCCGAGTTTCAATCCTTCTCGGATTACGGCCTCAACGAGGGGGTGCACTTTCTGCTTGTGATCCTTGTACGTAATACCAGCGAAGGAGTACAGACTAGCGCTGAGGAATAATCGTGCCCTCGTTCCTTGATCATGTGATGCGTGAACAAGAAGTGTGGGGTGGGGGCGTGTCGTAAACCTGCGTAGACCAGATGGGGATGGGGAGAAAAGGAGGTCGTGGAGGATGGTACATGCAGTGAGGGAAAGCTCTGGCGAAGCGACGGGGCCAGAAGCAACGTCAATGATTGGTACACGAAAGACGGTATGGTACAACGACAGGTCGTGGATGATCTGTATGGCGTGTAGTGGTTCGACAGCTGGTGATCATGAGCTCAGATAGTGGAGTGAGAGGTGGTGCGCACATACATTCCATCATTTTGTCGAGCTCCTCACCAATACGCTCGCGACTGATCTTTGAAGAGAGTGCTTCCTTCAGGAACACGTTTCAATGAAGGCCGCAGGACAGGAGGACATGACTGGTCACCTGGATGCTCTGGTCACGGGCGGCACCCTGGAGCTCGGGTGTCATCGTAAACCCAAAGCGACTCGCAAACCTGACACATCGAATTACTCGCAGAGGGTCGTCGCGAAATGTGTGCAACGGGGGTAATGGTGTCCGGATGATACCGCTGCGCAGATCATCTAGTCCCTGCAAATCACCTGAAACTCTCAGCCCACTGCGCGGCTTTACCAAATGACTCTTGCCTTCTCAGTGAGGTCCTCGACCATCCGCGTATGTACGTTGTAGAAAAGACTGTTGATCGTTATGTCCCTTCGCAAAGCATCCTGCAGTGGGGTCCCGAATTTCTGCAAAGATTGCGATCAACCCGCGAAACAGCATGCTGATGCATTGCAAGGACATACAACTTCCGTTGGAATGCGACTGTGATCGGAGTACTCTTCACTCCTCAAGTTCACGAAATCCAAGTCGATGCCAAACAACGTTGTCCTCGCTGTCTCCAAATGTTTTGACTGATCGGGGTTGCTCTCAATCTTGGTGACCTTGTGCACGGGAACATGCTTGTTGTCTGACAAGAACGCAACAAAACGCTCAGCAAAAGGCACACCCATCATGTCTTCGAGACAAATGTCCACATCGTTACATTCACAATCGAGCAACTGTTCACGGCATCCAATATGAGAAACACGTCCACGTCGGAAGGAGGCCATGAATTGACCTTGTCGCGGACCCAACCACCGTTAATTCTGCATGCAGTGACAATGCCGTCCTGGTGCTTGAGATGTCGCGTAAACTCGTCGAGCAAGTTGCATAGTGTGTCCTCGGCATCGGACAGCGTTATTTTGTCCTTGACCTGGGGTGCGATACGAGTTGCCATGCCTCTCAGAAAGCTGAATTGATGACCTAGTCGCCAACCAGATCCAATGTAGTGAAACATGGTCAAGTATTGGTAGAGTCATATCGCTTGCCCTCCGAATTCAAGCGGCGCTTCAATCATCCCCAAATGTGGCTGCAGGGTCCATTCCCTTGCCGGTGCTCCACCGAGTGTTTCCCCGAACCCGAGACTAACACCACAGACAACGACGACGACGCTACTTTTTCGTTACTACCTCGACTTGCGCTCACATCATCTCTCATAATGGGTCGCGTATTGTTGAAGGTCACCTTTATTTCCGTCTTTTCCATCCGTACAGCGACTGACTACGCGCTCTAGGTCATCATTCTTGGGGATAGCGGGTACGTGGCATAGCGGGCGCTCCCGTTGTTGGCTGACCGCAGTGAACGGGGTATACACAGTGTCGGCAAGACCTCGCTCATGAACCAATATGTGAACAAGCGGTTTAGCAACCAATACAAGGCCACCATCGGAGCCGACTTGTGGGTGTGCTGATGTTGGTGGCAATAAAGTTCACTGACTGCCGTCTAGCCTCACCAAGGAAGTCATGGTCGACGACCGCTTGGTGACAATGCAGGCATGTTGTCATGATCCGAGCCGTGTTCGTTTCCGCTGACGAACGCTGACAGCTCTGGGATACGGCTGGACAAGAGCGCTTCCAGTCTCTCGGCGTGGCCTACTACAGAGGAGCGGATTGTTGTGTGCTTGTGTATGACGTCAACAGTGCAAAATCTTTTGAGACGCTAGACAGCTGGCGGGACGAGTTTCTCATCCAAGCGAGTCCACACGACCCCGAGAACTTCCCCTTTGTTGTCCTCGGTAACAAGATTGACGTGGAGGAAAGCAAACGACAGGTACGATGGTCTTTTGTCGAACATGAACGCATCCACACGGTGTTGTAGGTTACGCAGAAGCGGGCGATGACGTGGTGTCAATCCAAGGGGAACATTCCTTATTTCGAGACATCTGCCAAGGAGGCTATCAACGTCGAACAGGCTTTTCAAACGGTATCAAAGAATGCGTTGCAACAAGAAACAGAGGAGCAAATGTGCGTATTACCTGTTATATTGAGGGATTGACTTACGCGTTGGACAGGTATGTGGATTATCCGGACCCAATCCAAATCGATCGGGAGACCATACAGAATTACGGGTGCAACTGTTAATCTGCACGGATTTGCGCATTAATGGATTTTGTTATTTCTGTGTCATGTTAGCGACGAGTGCCGCCGCCTGTTACCCCCTTGTGATCCTGTTGAGTGTTTAATTTACTGTTTCGTCATTGAGGTGTCTTATATTGCTGGTCATGCTGAAGTTGAGGAATTGGTACAGTGACGATGTGACATAATGCATAATAAGCAATAACTGGTACGGGTACAAAGTACGTGCGCTCGACAGGACCTCTCACAACTTGAAAGGCGTCTTTGAAAATGCCACGTTGACCGAAGCAGCGTCATCGACGAACCAATAAAGCTGACCGGGATGAGCTGGTTTGACGAGGGATGCGGGCAGCTTGCGTTCCTCTGGATTGTCGAGGACGAAGGGGAGTACATCCGCCTTACCCGCACCGGCAGCGACGAAAGCGACGCGAGAGGCGTGATTAAGGACGGGAAAGGTGAGGGTGATACGCTTTGGCGGTGGCTTGGGAGAATCCTCGAGATAGGCTACCCACCTGTCGCTTTCGGCGATAAGCTCGTGGCCTGGGAAAAGCGAGCAGGTGTGGCCGTCCTCGCCGAGACCGAGGAGGATGAGGTCGAATACGGGGAAACGAGCCGAGTCTTTCTGGGCAAACTCGCGAATGAGCTCCTTTTCGTAGGCATCTGCGAGTTCCTCGATATCGTCAAGGAGAACGGGGTCGATGTGGTGTATGTTTGCGGGGGGGATGGGGACGTGTTGAAACAGCTTGGACTTGCAGAGATTGTGGTTTGAATCAGGGTGATCGAGAGGGACCACACGCTCGTCGGCGTAAAAGACTTGCCTATGCGTGCGGGTGAGATGTGAACGATGGCGCTTGTCATTGCGGCGTACCATTTGTCCCACTTGACGGTCGGATCATTGATAAGCTCCTTGAGCTGTTTTGGAAGGGAACCACCGGAGAGGGCGATGGTGAATCTGCCCTTTTTCTCGATGGATTCCTTCTGCGCTTTGAGAACAAAGTCTGCGAGAGCTCTGGGGAGATCGTCGGAGGGGAAGGAATAGAGCAGAAGCGGATTCGGTGGATGATGCATTGTTGGTTTGTGGCAAAACTTAGGAGTATAATAATTTTATTATTATATTTTATTATATACGTCACTCTACAAACATGTACAAACTATGACCCCATTTCAGGGAACACGGTCAGCAAGAGCGCGTCCAGCAGAAACACGGCAAGATGTCGATTGCACGCCTCGTCGCTCAGCGGCACAACAACTCCCTCCACCGCAGACACAGCCGGATCGCCCAGCAAAACCAGACGTGCCAGCGCAGGAACCCGTTCAGCGATCCTCTTCACCAGCTCGTCGCGGATAACGAGCTGCTCCTCTGCCGTCGGGTCGACTGGTGGAGGGACAGGGTATCCGTTCGGAAACAACGTCCGCTTCGAGAGTCGGACGACGGAGAGTATGGTCGACGCCGACAGAACATAATTGTACAGCAGGTAACACAGCAGCCTAGGTTCGCGACGTCAGACACGACACAGCCCAGATCAAGCATACGCACTTGTTCATGAATGTCTGGAAAGAACAGCAAAACAGGGACACCAGCTGGACCAGAGCGGTAGCGGCAAGTCTGTCCTGCACGCGGAGTACCTCTGATATCATTCCCAATGGACCGGGAGTGAGGTCGGGAGGAACAACGTCATGTTTACTCTCGGGAGTGCTCACGTGCGTCGATGTAGTCGATGGTGCGGGGGATGTGGACGGTGTTCCGGAGACGGGCTCATCCCCTCCATTCAGTATTCGAGTGGACGCCCGAGTTTGCAAACAACTGGTTTGGTTTACGACGGGGATAATATAAATGATCTGCTTGTATGCGTGGATGAGCATAATGCACGTCCCAGACAACTTTTGGATGGCTGAAAGTAAGAGCACGATGATGTTGGATTTCGATAAGCGAGAGTACCCGTGTCCAGACGCCGATGAGACAGACGACTAAGACAATGTTAGGCACAGCGCTGGCGAAGATATAGAGTGGCACACCTCTGGTAACACGTCTGGAGAGGGACCAAGCATGTCCAACACCATTTTCTGGAGGAACCAGGGCTGGGTTATGCGAGGGATAACGTCCTTGGTCACAACCTTGAGTATAATTTCCCTGACGATAAACCGCTCAGCCTCTGGCGCGTAATCCTCTGCGGGAAGGCATTCTCTCAAAATGTGGTCGATCGCTTGTCGAAAGTATTCTTCGTCTAGAGACCCATCGGCAGAGATTGCCATGTGCGGTTGTAGCTGATGAAAGACCTGGTGGAGCGACAGCGCGCCTCCGGTGGCGTATGATGTCGAGGCCTTGGATACAGCCTGACGGTAATCTCTATAGTGCTGGGTGATGAGGGCGGGTATGTCGCCGAAGACGAGGAGTGCGAGGTCTGCATCGAGAAGACGGCGCTCGAGGGAACGGATGACATGAATCAGGATGCTCGTGATCTGGGGAAGAAGCTCCTTGTCATATCTAGTGAGCTTTGTCCACCAGATGTTTACAAAGGCCCGGAGGGTGAGAGCCGTCAGGTCATATGCCTCGTCGTGGAGTTCGCGTGGACAAGCTTGGGAGAGGAACAATGGGGGCAAGTCGGACCCGGGTGGAAGGTACGGGAAGAGGAGACGTCTCGCGAGGCTTGCGGGCACATTGTAAGAAATGGTCGACGCTGCTGACCGTGTCGAGCGACCGGTCTGAGGACGGGACTGGCCCGCCATTAACCGAGCGATGCCGCAAATTTTTTTTATCGCACCTCACGGTCAGGAATATCCCCAGGCGGTCCTTGTCCCTGTGACTCATGAGGCCGTATAAAACCGATATACATACAACCGCCTCTCAGCTGCTGCTCCCATGTCTCTCTCTCACATCCGTTTAGCTTCGGCCCATGCGCGACTAGCGAGATCAGCCATCCCCGCATGGCGGCACTTTTCTGCGACATCTACAACCCACCCCGACATCGAGGTATGTCTCTTTAGTGCCCCCATCGCTCATCTCGTGCACACCTTCCCGACAGCCCTCCAGACTCACTGTGACGCACACGACGAGTCCGCGCCAATTGCCTCCTTCCTCAAAACTAGTTTTCGGTCGGACCTTTGTACGTCATGTCATTCATACACTTGCCCTTTGCGGCTTGTTCAGTGTTTCTGCAGTCGGATCATATGTTAAGAATTCCATGGGCCGAGAATACCGGTTGGGGTGCACCTGCCATCGAGCCATGTGAGCTACATCACTTTTATCGCTCGTCTAACTTGTTGACATGTCGTAGTTTCCACCCTTAACCTTTCTCCCGCTGCCGTCGTGTTCCATTATGCTCAGGCGCTTTTCGAGGGCATGAAGGCTTACAGACGCCCGGATGGCACTGCGAGCATGTTCCGACCTGACATGAACATGAAACGGATGAACAACAGTGCAAAACGTTTGGCACTACCGGTCAGTTGATTCCGAGACACCGATCCATTGGTTTGATGACATTGCGTATAGACTTTCAATGGCGATGCCCTCATCGAATGCATGAGGCAACTCATTTCATTAGAGCGTGATTGGATACCCAGGGAACCAGGTCACAGTTTATACATTCGCCCTACTATGAGTTAGTCGTTCACCGATTGTCTGGTCTTGTGTCCACTGACCAACGGAATGCCATTCAAGTTGGTACCAACGGGACTCTCGGAGTCCTACCGCCCACGGAAGCCCTCCTTTTCGTGATCTGCAGTCCCGTAGGCCCTTATTACCCACAAGGTTTCAAACCAGTGGCCTTGTATGGCACAACAGATGCAGAATATATCCGTACTGCCCCTGGAGGTCTGTGGTTACTGACCTGGCCGACATTCTGTGGCTGACTGTCGGTAGGCACTGGTGCTTTCAAGGTGGCAGCCAATTATGCTCCTGGTGTCGTGGCCCAGAAGGCTGCTACGAAAGTAGGCTATGTTCAAAATCTCTGGCTTCATGGGCCAGAGCACTGGTTGACTGAGGTTGGCACCATGAATCTGTTTGTCGTGTTCAAGGGGGAGGATGGTGGTAAGTCACAGAACGTATCTTTTTCTGAACGAACGTTGCATGAACATGATACTTTGTAGTGACGGAACTCGTCACGCCTCCCCTCGACGGTATGATCCTTCCTGGTGTGACTCGTGATTCAATACTCGCCCTTGCACGGCGACACGCTTCTGGGGGCAAGCAGCTGCAGGGACTCCCCAGCCTCCTCAAGGTGTCAGAACGACCAGTGAACATGGGAGAGATCATTGCTGCGTCTCAGGCTGGACGGCTCGTTGAGCTCTTTGGCGCGGGTACGGCAGCTGTTGTGAGTCCGGTGGACAAGATTGGATACCTGGGTAGCGATATCATTATTCCTACTGGTGAGGATGGAATGGGACCGGTTTCGAGGCCCCTTTGGAAAGAACTCGTTGGGATTCAAACAGGGGAGATTGCGAGCGAGTGGAACTTTGTTGTCTAGAGTCATCTTGTCTAGTCTAGTCTAGTAGGGGGTAATCTAATACAATGGCTTAGTCATCATTTTGGTGGAGTGTTTTGGACGGCATTCGAGCTCGATTTCAGCGATGCTTTTCGACTCGTCCACCGCACAGCACCTCAAACCCTGGCTCACTCGAACACTCGCCCCAATGTCCGTATCTCATCCCTCCCTTTTCCCCAGCTGACCATCCCACAGATGCGACGCCGAACCAGAAGCACTCGCTGAATATGTCCTCGCTCTCCTCAAGCACAACCTCCCAGAGGCGGAGATGCGCAAGGAACTCACAACTCAGCTCGAAGAGTTTCTCGAGAAAGGTATGGCCTTCTCCAGACGTATTTCTATCCCCCACTCACCTCATTCTGCCTCAGAGAGCCCTTCATTTATAGATACTTTATTCACCGTCCTAAGAACAAAATCATATCTTCCCTATACCACCTCTCCGCCTCCATCACAGCCTTCCCCTTCTAATCCTCAACTTACTGACGCCGGCATCCCAATACCTCTCGATGGCTTGCTACCTAACAACAACTCTGCTCCCGAACGTGGCCAAAAACGCACTCATGCGGACGACGACCGTGATGCACTCCGCCCCGCTAAAGGTCCTCGCTTAACTGTCGACGGCCAGTTTTCTCGCTACTCAAGCGGACGCGACACTCGCTTGACCGGACAGTGGGGACCGAGGGCCGATCGGCAGGGTCCAGCGAATGGGACGGTTCCGGCCGTCAACGGTCAGCGGATCCAGACATATCAGCCACCAGACCAGCGGAAAGGCACATGTCGGGACTACCACAGTGCGTATCCTTCTTTTGCCCAGTCCCGTTCCACCCAACACCACTATGCAGATAACGGTTACTGTGCCAGGGGTGCTCTTTGCAAATACAGTCACGGCGATGATGCGTTTGTTCCGTCGCAACTGTTTGCAATGGGTGGCGTCACAGGAGCTCAAATGCCCTTTCTGCCCATGTTTGCTAGTGGCCCGATGCCGTTTGGTGTGGTTCCACCTGCCGCTGCTTACGATCCTCACGAAGCACGTATGGACATGCGACCCAGCGCGAACATGATGGGCATCAACGGAAGAGCTCTTCCGCCTCGTCCTCCCCTGCTATCCCGGGCTCAGGACGACAGTCCATCGACCGCCCATGCTTCTGGCGAACTTCCTGTGGTTCAAGATTTGACGCCTCAGGTTCCCGAAGGCCCTACAAGTTCGCAACCGCAGCAAGACAATGCAACATGGATTCAGAGTGCACCACTACCTCAACTACCGCAGCCCATGGACGTCGACATCGTTGCTCCATCGCAGAATGTTCGTGCCGGTTCCGGAGGTGCCCGGGGTGGGTTTAGAGGTGGAGGCAGAGGAACATTTCCTGGCGACGCACAATCATTCCGCCCAGAGCGTCGGAACGATAAAACACTCGTCGTGGAGAAGATACCGGAGGACAAGCTTTCTCTCGACGCCGTAAACAGTTGGTTCAAGCGCTTCGGCACCGTCACAAACGTCGCCATTGATGCCCGCACCGCAAAAGCGTTGGTCAGTTTTGCGGACCACAGCGAAGCGCACGCTGCATGGAAGTCAGAGGACGCTGTTTTCGGCAATCGTTTTGTCAAGGTGTTCTGGCACAGACCGATGGAGGGGCATGGTCAAAAGGGTGCACGCATGTTGGCTGCTTCTGCGCCGTTAGTCGCAAATATCGCTGCACGGAGTGCGACACCTACCACTTCACCAGCAGGAGGTGCTACTACCACAACTACTCGCAAACCAGCTGGAACTTCCCGTACTGCTGCCGAACTTGCTGCAAAGCAAAAACTTTTGGAAGAACAGATAGCAGAACAGAGATCACTCATGGGGTCGTTAGCAACAGCTTATGGAGAAGAAAAGAAAACCATCATGGCTCGCCTAAGAAAACTTGGTGAGGAGATGAAGCCCTCCCCGCCCCCGGCTTCGACATCTGGGGAGGCTTCGACATCTACTTTACAACGACCTCCAAGTTCTGCGCAGCAGCTCAACCAGCAAGATAAGGAAAGAGAAAAGCTTGACAAGGAACTGGACCTTCACGCCGTCACGGTTGGCGAGTCTACTGCAGAGCTACAAGCTAAGCTTGCAAAACTCAAAGAAGAGGTGTGTGTATGCTTTCACTTCATGCGACATAGGTTCTCAGAACGCTACAAGGCTGCAAGTCTGGGCATTCCCGAAGCAGGGGATCATGCTTACGGTGGCGGATCATATCGTCCGTATAGGGGGCGGGGCCGCGGAGCACGGGGCGCATTCTTTCGGGGTGCTGGGAGAGGTCCGCCCCGTGGCAGCATGAAGCTTGATAACAGACCCAAAAAATTGCTTGTCAAGGGGATACGGGAAGATGCTATTCCAGCCTTGCGAGAATGGTATGAGGTACGAATGGTTCTCTAGCCGTCCCACCGACGACGCATTCATGTACTTTTTATTCCCCAGTCTTTGGGTCACATCGATTCAGTAGACTCTGTCGGAGAAGATGAGGTGCTTGTTGGCTTCCGGACAAGAGCAACTGCTGAACAAGTTCGTATTCTCCACCTATCATGCTTCTGAATTACTGATGGACTATGTAGGCGCTCGCCAAAGGCAATGACATCCCATCGATAGGCATGGTCCAGATATCTTGGCACACGACGCAACAATTATTTGCAAGTTCTCACACCCCCACTGTTTTATCATCTTTTGGACACAACGTCAAGGAGAACGAGTCAGAAGATGTGCACCCTTCTCTACCCCAACAAGATTATCCACCAACGCGTCGCCAGGAAGAAGAGATTGTTGCGAGTGGATGGGGTGACGGCCGGGATGAAGACGACATGGGCTTCTGATGATAGGTAGAATGCAGCGATGGTTCTGCACTTGCTCTCTTGTTCTTCTTTTTCATTTGTACCTGCACATCTCAGGGCTTGCATGACAATAACCACGGAAGTGAGCTGGTCATAAGTCATATCCTTTGTGCGTCCTATGCTATTGAGAAATCACTTCGAGGTAGAAAGTCAAGAATCATTTCTGTCCCATTAACTCCCCCACTGGACGTGTCTTGTAGACAGATTCATAATTCTATGTAGTATCTATCACAACACCCAACGGAGTGGACCTTGGACTTTTAACCTCGAAATGGTTTCTCAGTGGTGTGGATATGATTTGTAGTCAATGATATATGTAGTACAGTCTATGTAGTATCGGAAGCGCAATTATACAGGTATCCATTCCCTTATGTTACATGATACGGCCAGATGCGATATGGATGTGGAGACGGCGAAAGACAGCTCGAATGAGGATGATTCGGGCCGTCTTTTGCCGTCTCCACACCCTAACATCCCAAATAACTATGGTTGTGTATTGGCGGCGCTTGCTCTTTCCGAAACCCTGAAACCTGCGAATCTTGACCCTTTTGCAGCTGCGTCGCCATCGTGCGCATCGTGTTGCCTTCCAGATCGGTATTCTTCAACGACTCCCCACGGCTGCAAAGTAATAACAGTTGTCGCCGAAAGGCGTATAGGTCGGTCTCTGCGAATGCACATAGAACAGGATTTCAAGGACTTCGTCGAGTTGCGGGCCATCGCCTCCGTTCCAATTGATAACGCGCACGACGAGACCATCGTAGTGAGGGCCATCAGCATCAGCCCTGGAGAGTATGCTGAACGTATCGAGAGCAGGCTGGCCTTCCCTGCCGTGACGTTCGGCGACGATATCACTGAGTAAAGTGCTGTAAGATGCGTAGTGAGTGGATGCATCTGTTTGCATAGGAGATAAGTACTTACTTCGTGTCCGTGCTATATACCTGGATCCGGAGGAACTCATGTAGAATATGATGGACGTGTAGTGGAGAAACCGCAGAATAGGTGGGTTGAGTTAACACTGCATGAAGCGCTGAGAGGTTGATGACTCTTGTTTCATCCGGTGTCTGATTGAATGCGCCAAGGGCTAGCGCGTCCTGTAAAGGGATGGAGGGACGCATGGGTACCGGACACGAAGTACACGATGACAGCGCCAGAAGACTGCGAAGTGACCTCGGAAGACGCGTGGAGCCCGCTAAGGAGGGGCGGGAACACTAGCGGACGGGAACAGAGCGTGAAGAGGGATAATATTCGAAAGAAGGGAAAAGCAGATGACCTTATATACGACGAAATGGAACACAAACATGTATGTTGATACCACATGAGCGATTGGAATTCAAGAGCGAAATCATAACAGGGGCCAAACATGCCGATCATATCTAGTGCAGCATCTATGCAGAGGTAGTATATTTCCAAGTCCATGTTCTATTGGCTAATACATGTAATATATACATACGTGTTAAATAAGGCTGACAATGTGTTTGTCTAGATGATACAGGGAATCGTCAGTGCGAGAATGTCATCGTCCTATTATGACACAGATCGAATAAATAATTGTCCATAAGATAGTCGTTGCTTTATCGCGAACAGCGTCCTACATTGCGAGGAACGATCCGGAAACTCTAGATCCAAATGAATAGTCCACGCGGTCACGGTCCAAGGAATCTTATCAACCATCATTGTTGTCCATCGTGCGAACAGGGTGGACACCGGGGAGGCGAGTCGTAATGAGCGCTGTGAACCACCTGGGTCGTAAGTCGCTCTAGGTGAGCGAGCCCACCCTCATCGGAACCAATCGACTCCGGTGAGTCACACATGGGCTTGTCAAAGAACTTGCCCATGCTCAGTTCGAGTGGATGCAGTACGGACTGAGGCGAGACCGCGCGGGTTCTATCCTCGCGGGATGACCGCGGACCGTCCATCCTACCGCCGCTGGTCGAGAGAAAGGAAGGTGGTGCTTCAAGACCCCTCTCGTGCACCTTGATGCTACCCATGGATGGCCCTGATTCCTCAAAGGGTCGAGGAAGCCAAAAGTCCTGTAGTGTCGACAGGCGACCGTGTTTGCGGGTCGCTGTGGATGCTAGTGCGACTTCCGCAAACGAGTTGGCAGAATCAGAGCGTCCACGTTCCTGGTCCTCCAGGTCGTCGACCTTGGACGAGGAACTGCTCTGCAGTATTCGTGGTCCGTCTTCAGAAAGATTCCTGGGACAGAAGTGCCGCCGAATAGAGTGGAATGAACCAGTGGCGTCCACCGCTGGGGGATAATGAAATGCTGAAATCGTCTCCTCCACAAGGGATTCTCGTTCCCGGCCAGGAGACATGATGAGAAGAGGTGTGAATTCCCTGTCCTCTTGTGTCCGCTGGCGTGGACGTACTCTCCTACGTGATTGTGAATGCGCACCGTCTGCGTCGTGAGAAATGCGATCATGGCCCGTGACGTGCGTGTGCGGTAAATCATAGCTGTGTTTCCGTTTACGTGGTGTGACCTCCTGCACAGATCGCTTCAAGCCGGAAAGGATAACTCCATGCTGCCCTGCGAGCCCTTGGTGTTGATATATGTCCCCCGTCTCTACAGGATGATTGACCGGAGAGGATGATGGTGCCAGCACCACGAGCCGGGGAGAATCATCCGAGCCAGGAAGACGTTCACAGTCGGGAAGTGGATGACTGGATAGACTATGAATCGACGTTTGGGAAGACTCGACGAGCTGATGATTTTGGGGATGAAAATCGAACCCCATCCGTCCGCAGGAACTTGAAGAGTCAGGATGGAAACAAGGAACTGCGTCGTCATCGATATCCATTGACATCGATCCTGATTCTCTCTAAAGAACGCAAGGATGAAACGTTATGAGGACACTGAGACCATGCCAACAATGTGAAGAAAACCTCACGGGACTATCGAGATTCATTGAAGATTAGGCTCCAAGTAAATCTGCGAGAGGGGGTGTGGGGGTGATAATCTGATGGTAACATTCATCCCTTTTATGAGGTACCTCGCTCTCTGAAGCGCCTGAAGATGGAGACCCGAGTAACTGTCCTGCCGGGCATTGGAACCATTCACGTCGTCACCACGCGAGTTGGAGACAAAAAACAAGGTGTTGGCGTGACGGAGAGGGATTACTTAACCCATGGACCCACAGGGACCCACAGCGCAACCCTGCGCGACCTGAATACAATAAAGATGAGGATGACACGGTCAGTTTCACCTGAATTTTTTGATAGTAATTGCAAAGGAAACCATGGGCTGCCGTTGTTATCTTTTGTCTTTGCAACTCCTTGTCTTCTACTAAGTTGAAGACCATGACAACTCGGTAAATGTGGGGTGAGAACAAGTTACCTACTATCGCGGCTTTAGCAGGCCCGTTCAACCGTCCTGAGAAGATCACTTGAAGTCTTATCTCGACTGATATACCTGCCCGTTGGACCGTCGTCTCAGGCCGGGGTCCAAGCTGAGAGAAGCGGAGGCAAGGGTTCCCGACGTGCCAAATGGGTAGGAAATTGGTTTAAGAGTGACTCAAAGGCTAGCTTTGGCAGCCTCGGTTTTCAAATTGCTTGGCTAGAGCGCGCAGACCACGTAAGTTCGACTTGGAGACGCAATCAGTGATCAGGCTGTGCAAGTGTGCAGGTATTCATGGTGACATGGTTTAGACGTTAGACGACATGATGGTGCGTTAGGCTAAAGATACCAAATCCCGCAAATTGCTAACACGCAAGCTTGCCTATACCAGTTCGCTGCGTGCGCAATCAGTCAGGTACGTATACTTGTGTCATTCACAGCGCCACGTTCAAAACACCGCTGGTGGGAATGTTCAACGTTTCAACGCCCGAGCCTCTCACACGACGTTTATCAGCTAATATTTGGAGAGGTTCGTGTATCCTCGCCGTCAGGTCTTCTCGTTAAGAGAAGGAAACCGTGATCACTTCAACACAAGGATCATTGATTCTGAATTATTTCATTGATGGCCCGGTTGCACGAACTCGCTTCACTGACTCTTTTCCGTGCAACTCCAGCACAAGTACTTGAGTCTCGCCGGAGGACCTGGCCCGAGTGGGGAGGTGTGCTCACCGAGGAACAATATCTAGAGCGCGATAACCAAATGGATGCTATGGAACATGCCACCGACTCCAAGATGATCACCTGGTAAACAGTAATCTGATTAATACGGCGATTCGTCTTGATACGATACAGGGCCTTAGTGCCAAGAGATAATCCCAATACTCTTGACTTTGCGAGTGCTTGTGAAACGTTGGTATCACTGGCCGTCCGACATGATCAGGTGGGCTGATCTCATACACGTATCTAGGTACAAGCGAAAGGGACTGGTTCGATACAGCGGATCAAGAGAAGTGCAGGAAGCCACTTGCTATGGTGTGGCCTGTGTGTTCACCCCACCCCACAAACGAGGGAAGGGATATGCATCCCATATGTTGCGCTTGTTGCACTGGGTCACCTCAAGACGAACATCTGAGCCCGGCCCACTGTCCCATTTCCCAACAGAGTGGGGTATTCCGCTTCCCGAGGTTGAAGAAGTCGAGAACGGTTTGTTTTCCATCCTCTACAGTGCGGTAGGCGACAGCTTCTATTGGGGGACTGGCCCTGGTGTCGAGAAATCTGGCGGATGGGAGACAAGGCACCCCATTTCGACCATCTGGGAGGTCCCTGAGCAGGGAGAAGTTGAGCAGGGCGACACAGACAACGAATGGACGTCGCTCAAGTATGAAGACCTAGATGCTTTCTGGGACAAAGACGTCCAGCTCATCCGGCGCATGATGGAGAATTTACCTCTGTCAAGCCCAGATTATCACACAGAAAGACCGACTGCATTTGTGACATACCTTCCTGACAGAGGCGTCGGGTCTTTCCACATCTTCCGATCCATGTTCGCCGTCGACAGTATTGTGTCCATGGATCTTTGGGGCATAGAAAAGAAGGGGAGTTGCACGGACCAGCCAATCTATGCTACATGGACAGTTGACACGAAGCCACTTCCCCCGGTGCTCGTCATCACAAGACTCAGCGCAACTGAAGCAGATTTTCCGGCCCTTGTACAGAGAATCCAGGAAATTGCTAGGAGGAACAGAATAAGGAAAATGGAAGCATGGAATGTACCCTCGTATCTTCTGGAAGCAGTAGCAAGGACAAGAGGGAAGACTTTTGCAAGGCAAAAACGTCTGCCTGCATTAAAGTGGTATGGAGAGGGTGAAACCACGGAGGTAGAATGGGTTTTCAACGAGAAGTATGTTCACTGTCGTATCTGCAAATGTGGGGTGACACGGTCCCTAGATTTTGTTGGTGCTGATGGGCGTACTTGCGGGTCATGGTTTACAATGTTCCCGTCCCCCTTGCTCAGTATCAACACGGTCGCAGTTCTGCACTACAAGAGACGAATAGGCATCACTATGACACAGCCCGTTTTTCCTATTTACAGATGAGTTGCATTCATGCTGTTGAGATGTAAGCAAGGTTATCTCCGAGTCGAATGAAGTGTCGTGAGATGAAACCATCTGGTTCAGATGCATCATGTGTCCGATGGTCACCAGTACCAGGGACTTGTGGGTATTTTTGACCTCAGGCTTCAAGATCTTGTTCGCAGCTGTTCCACCCCCTGTCCCATCAGGTTACAGTGTCTTGAATCGTGATCTTACTCATCACACTTTTAATATCGCCAGCGGGGGCTTAAAGGCTTTCATGTTGAAGGCCTTTTACCTTCCCGCACGTTATCGGGCATCACAGCCGGTGCACTAGTCACTAACATCTCCACTGCTGAACTATTGTCAGAGGCCAAACCTCGCATATTGGGACGGTTATCAACCGCAAAAAATACATCTACTGCAAGAAGTGCTGCTGACGTGGGATTCACAAGTGGTCATGCTCCACCGGGCCGTACGACGATGGGAACAAAATATCAAGTCTGCCTCGCAAACGATAAGGACCCGTGTGCAGAATCGGTATGCGATCATTACCTCTCATTTTCAGGACCCCCTTCTTCGCCTGAGATGACTGCAGAGTTTGCCTTCCTCACATTATTTCGCGCTACCCCAACACAAGTGCATGAATCACGAAAGCGAACGTGGCCTCAATGGGGTGATTCACTCACCGAGGATCAGTATTTCGACCGTGCCGCCCAAATGGACGCCATGGAGCATGCAGCCAACTCCCGGATGATAACTTGGTGAGGTTACTCAAATCTTGCACCAATGCAACAAGCTCAGTTTCGAACGAACTTCAGGGTGTTGGCACCAAGGGACAACCCACAAACGCTCGACTTCATGTGTGCTTGTGAGACGTTAGTGTGACGCGCTCTTCTTGATCAAAAGGTGTAAACTCGATATGACTTGACAGGTACAAGCGACCCGGGCTTGTGAGATACCCGGGTTCAACAGAAGTGCAGGAGGTTACGTGTTATGGGGTCGCGAGTGTGTTCACCCCGCCGCATAAACGAGGGAAAGGATACGCCTCGCATATGATGCGCCTCTTGCACTGGGTTACCTCAGGAAAGACATCGGAGTACAATTTACCTCAGTTCCCAGTCGAATGGGGTGCTCCGCCTCCCGTGGTGGCAGAGGCTGGGAACGGGATGTTTTCCATTCTCTATAGCGACGTCGGAGAAGAATTCTACAAGTCAGCTGGGCCTGGGATCGAACAAGCCGGTGGCTGGGAAACTAGAAGCCCTATCTCGACTACCTGGAAAATTCCTCAGGAAGCCGAGGTTCAGCAGGGTAGTACAGACAGCCAGTGGACATGGCTCAAACATGGTGACCTTGACGCTTTTTGGGCGAGGGATGTCCGGTTCATCAGACGCACGATGGAAAATCTGGCCGAATCAAGCCCAGGCTATCACTCCGAGAGACCCAAGGCATTTGTGTCGTACCTTCCTGACGAAGGTGTTGGGTCTTACCACGTCTTCCGTTCCATGTTCGCTGCGGACAGCATCGTGTCAACGGACGTTTGGGGTGTAGAGAAGAAAATCACCGACATCGATCAGCCGGCTTATGCGACATGGTCGGTCGACGTGCGTCCACTGCCTACAACCTTGATTGTCACCCGAATCAGTGCGACAGTATCGGAATTTCCTGACCTTCTTCGTCACATCCAAGCAGCCGCTAGGAAGAGTAGCATTGGCAAGATGGAGATATGGAACTTACCCAAACATTTGCTCAAAGCAGCTGCAGAGACCGGGGGCCAAACCTTTGAAAGGAAGAAAGCTCTGTCTGGTATCAAGTGGTACGGTACAGGCAAGACAGTGGATATAGAGTGGATCCTGAACGAGAAGTAAAGTCATTGAATTTCACCAGGACTGGGTAAATTGGCTAACTCCCCGAAAGATTTTGCTGGTGTTGAAGTCGGATACTCAACACTAGGGATGCAGAGAAGCTGTTCGCCATATGTAGTAGCCCTCGATAGTAATGTTCGAGACAATTGTGAAGTGAAGGGCATCTATTGGAGATGCTATTGGAGATCAGTGATAGTAGGAGTCACAGCTTCCGCAACCCGCTTTACATAAACACACGGACCAAAGTACTCGGCCTCAGAGAAACGGACCACTGTGTTGACTTTGTCGGCCACTACACCACCCTCTATTCGAACGAACGACTATGAATTGCCATTTGTTATTCGACTGCTCTAGTGACCAAACCTAAGGACAAGACATGCATGTTGTGTCTAGAACATACGACAATGCTACCCCATAGTGAGAAGGAGCTATGAAACATGGAATGTGTGCAAAGAGGTATACAAATGTTAACGAGAGAACGAGATAGAAGTAAAATAGGTATAACCCCGATAATTGAACGGCGCTGGCAGGTCTCGAGGATGCGATGAGTCCCGTCACGATTGTGCGAAATAGGGCCAGCCTCGCTTAAGTTGCTGTGCATGGTGGTCAACCTAACTATTGGGGAGAGGGAGGGTCTCTGACAGACCCACCTCGAAGAAAACAAACATGAGGACGGTGTTCGGTCCCAGTCGCATGAAAGCAGGTGTCCATCCTTTAAACACGAACATCGGACCTTCTTCGCGGAGCGATCTTACAAGAACTTGGAAGGGGCTAGCGTTCCCTGACTTCACAATTGTGTCAGTGAGCAAGCTGTATACAGACAGATGTCTCACAGAGCCCATTATTCTCGTCCTTATGACATCGACAGGAGAGCAAACAGCTGCGGAGTAGAGTGAGCACAAAATACAAAAGTTGAAGATAACGAACTTGTGCCACAAGTCCCGGCTGCTAGACTAGCAACTACGTGCAAGAAGAAGCCGTCCTGAAACTGGTAGTTTACCAGGGGAATTCGACGACGAAGTAGAGTCATCTTGAAGAAGTCGTAACTGTGAACCGCCTCGCGTTCAAAACATCCAAGAGGAATCACAGGGTCAACTCACGATCCCACCTGTGACGTCTATCAAAGGATTTATTTTACGCGCCACCTTTGAGGAAGGCGGGAGCTCACATTCATCAAGACTGCACGCACCTTGATATATATATATTCAGCCGGTGCGACAAGAGTCCACAAGTTCTCATGCTCACCGCATTGGTTCCGAGCCCTCTACTGAGGCCCTTGATACCCTCATTTTTCACGAGACTGACAAGGCCAGTCAGAGCGTTACGATATCCATACCGCTTCTCTGGAGGCCGCAGTGAGTCACTAGTCATGCGCACGAGCACGATGTCAGCGGGGTTCCCTGCAATACCTCCTAATCCACCAGTAACACCAGCGGCCAGGAGGAGCTTGCCAGTAGAAGGTTTTCCCTTTGCGGACATGCGTCGCTTGAGTTCTTCGTAGCTTCCGATGCGAACAAGAGAGTATGTCATTTGTCGAAGAACTGATGCAGAAAGACCGGTGTAAATACTACGCAGGCCATTCTCGGACAATGAAGTTCCAATTGTTCCAAGCATGGACGGACGCGGCACGGATGGACCGAGGGTTTGCATGCGGCTGTGTAGACGTTAAACACGCTCTCGAGTGAAATCAATGCCACCTACACTTTCGTCAAGTCTAGGGGATGCGTGAAGCAAGCGGCCACTAGAACACGAAGGGTAAGTCAATATGTGATGTCTGATAGTACAACCCACTGGAAGCAGCGATGCCTGTCATTGAGCTGTTCGTCAGATGCCATGTGCAATGAGCTGTAAGCTTACCGCCGAGCCTGGGTACAGAGGTGTTCAGCAAGGGTTCGGAATGGCATTCAGATATGCTCACCAGAATGGATAGGTGGCCATGTTGCGTCCTGTCTTGTGAGGTGTCTCCTCTCACACACAGCAGCTTTTATACCACCGCTGTGCGAATGATTGAATGCGAGACGCTACAGCTTTCCGCGTGAGTGATGTGGGTATATGGGAGCGCAAATAGCTATAGGATGTTTGCAGTGGTCTCGTTACCACAGGTAAATATAGTTCTCCGACCGGTGTCCACGTTGGGGTATGCTCTTAGCCCTCGATGAAACGATTCAAAGGGGTGTAGCGCTGAAAAATGGCGCGGGTACGTAACGAGACCACGTTGGACAGCCAAAAACTTGAGAACTGCACGCACAGTGGTTCACAACGACGCCCCGGGTAACATGTCGGCGACTCCTGTCACGGCGTCGAGGGTATATTATTGTGGTTTAGCAAAGTTGACGGTGTATCCCTACGAGGTCCGTGCGCACGTGAGCTTAAGTAAGATGGGAAATGTTTGTGCCATTAGTCAGCAGCCTGTCAACCATCCTCTTGGACAGCGCCACAATTTTGTTTTTACTTCAACTCTCTCCTCGACCATCTCTTGCTTTGCCCTTGAACTCTACGCACAAAGTAAACCTATCCAACAACAATGTCGCACGACAACGAAGAACTGGTCAACTACGAGGATGAAGACGACGTCGTCCCAAACGGCGCCGCCGCGCCTACGAACGGTGTCGCTGCTTCGGCAGCAGTGGATGGCGAGGTCGAAAAAGACAAGAAAAACTTCTCAGGCATACATTCGACCGGTTTTAGGTCTGCTTCATCTCTTTTCTCATGGTGTTTTCTGGCCTGACCCATTTTCTCAAAGGGATTTCTTGTTGAAACCTGAACTTCTGCGAGCGATCAGTGATCTTGGGTTCGAACATCCTTCAGAAGGTACTTCTCTCTCAGTTTGAACGCTGTTGTTTTATGACTTAACATCATCATGTGCAGTTCAACAAGAATGTATTCCCCAAGCCGTCCTGGGAATGGACGTCCTTTGTCAGGCAAAGTCGGGGCACGGCAAGACCGCGGTCTTCGTACTTGCAACACTGCAACAATTGGAGCCTGTCAACGGCGAAGTCTCCGTGATTGTCTTGTGCCACACCCGTGAACTCGCTTTTCAAATCAAGAACGAGTACACGCGGTTTGCTAAGTACATGCCTGACGTACGGGTCCACACCTTCTACGGCGGTACTCCCGTACAAAAGGACGCGGAAATCCTCCGTGACAAGAATCGGTGCCCACACATCGTTGTGGCGACTCCTGGCCGCCTGAACGCCCTCACTCGAGACAAGATTCTGGATGCCAAAAACGTCAAACACTTTACCTTGGACGAGTGCGACAAAATGCTAGAGCAGCTTGGTTAGTCTTCGCCCCTTCGTTTCGGCTACCAGTCTTGGAATACAAATGGCGCCCGTCACGCCGGTCTCCGCCACCGGTTCACGAAGTTCTTGTCGCCATACTCAACGTCACACTACCGATGTGGGCAAGCATTGTTGGTGCCACATGGGGATGGTGTTGAAGCATGGTCATGGGTTCATCGCTGGGTCGTGAGTTGCTGAGAGTGTTGCATGATGAAGAATATCACGGGTCTCCCTCGAATTCCTGCTGTTGCCGCAGGCGAAACTTAAACGGGTTTATTCGCAATCGATGCTCGGCGCTCACACGTCCTTCTCTGTTTTTGAGTTTCTTCTTTTCTCGCTCGACCCGAAATTCAAACGCAATCTAACCGCTATCCTCCGCCCTTTCTTTACTGCGTAGACATGCGTAGGGATGTCCAAGAAATCTTCCGCGCGACTCCCCATCACAAGCAAGTCATGATGTTCAGCGCTACGTTGTCGAAGGAAATTCGCATTACCTGCAAAAAATTCATGGCGAATGTGAGTCTTCGTGGGCAACTTAGGAATTCACGCTGACATTAGAACATAGCCACTTGAGATTTTCGTCGATGACGAGACAAAACTTACGTTGCATGGCTTGCAACAGCACTACGTGAAGCTCGAGGAGAACGCCAAGAACAGGAGGCTAAACGATTTGCTGGATACTTTGGAGTTCAACCAGGTAGGTTTCATATGGCATGTCATGTTCTGTATTGATCCCTTGTTAGGTCGTTATCTTCGTCAAGTCTGTTGCACGAGCAATCGAATTGGACAAACTCCTGGTATCGTGCAACTTCCCCAGCATTAGCATTCATTCTGGCCTCGCACAAGAAGAACGGTATGTTTATCAGACCCCGTTGGCTCATTGACTGCGCGATTGACGTGATGCAAAGTATTAAACGTTACACTGCCTTCAAGGCTTTCGAAAAGCGAATCTTAGTCGCCACTGATATCTTTGGTCGTGGTATTGATGTTGAACGCGTCAACATTGTTGTCAATTACGACTGTCCTCCCGACGCAGACAGCTACCTTCACCGCGTCGGCCGTGCTGGGCGGTTCGGTACGAAGGGTCTTGCTATCACGTTTGTGTCGAGCGAGAGTGATCAGCAGGTGATGGCTGCTATCCAATCTCGGTTCGAGGTTGCAGTACCCGAGCTACCCGATCACATTGACCCTGCTAGCTATAGTGAGTTGGTCTACTTTATGCATGACTTGTCAAGTTTAACCTCTATTTTCAGTGACATCGTAATTGGTTTCGGGCTGTCGCTATGTGCTCCTCCGTTTTCTACTCTTATGTTAACGATGTACTTGGTAGAGGTCACTGGGGCGCGAGTAGTTGCCCAGTATCACGCATTGTGACTTTGTTTGAATGAAACTCCTCTCGATGTATGACGCGTGCTACATCTTTGCTCGCCTGAACTAGCCGAGGTTTACACGTCAGAGCAAGCACACAGTCACCGTGTTCGATTCTGACCGCTGGAATTTGTGAGTAGATCACTGCCCACCGTCACCCCGAGCACCCAAATCGGACATGCTCCTCTTCCAACGATGCACAAATTACGTTGCATCCCCCACATTCGCGAGGTTGCTCGCCAATTTGCGGCTATCGACGATTGTGCTTGCTGCCTCGGAATCAAGGTTGCCTTTGACGCCAAAGCTTAGCACGTACTGGTCTCGTTGCTGTTCGTGGCGCTCGTGGCTGGTCAATCCGAGATACGATAAATTACACCACTTGAAACGTGCGGTGTACGTTTGACAGTCAAGTCTGCGGGGAATCACGGTCGACCGAGCCAGGACCGTGTGAGCTTGCTTGACAGTCTGGATTGCCCATATCATGCATCGTATGATCTCGGCGACGGGAGCGACACGTTCGTTTAGCACACGGACCACCAGCCGGAACCCCTCACGGAAGACGACCCGTGTTATTTTCGCTTTCATCAATACTACATCAGTACATCGAGCCGGCTCGTCACGGTGCGTCGAGATTAATTCTCAAGATAAGTTTATCATGGTATCAAATCCGGCGCAGTCACAACTGTGGTGTGCCCGATACCGATCCCGACGCCTTCAGGTAGCAGGAAGCTCTCTAGTCATACGACGTCTTTTGGAGCGTCGTGGACCGGTATCCCGAACGTTACTCGAATCCGCCGTGCCTGTATCCTGAGAAAGAGTTACTCGAGCTTATCGTTCAACATGATTGGAAATAATACTTGTTGGGGTTCGGGGGAATAAGGTGTCTGAACTTCTGCAACGTAGGCAGACGTACGACCACCGACGGTGATCCATTTGATGGTGGCAGGTTCACCCGAGGGCTGTTGGAAATCCGAGATTAGCTGGTGGTGGAAGAAAAGGGAAGCAAGAGGACCAGTTTCATCGTTTGGTTTCTTTTCTTGGCTTTGCCCTATAGTAACAGCATGAGAGATGCATCGGGGGGAGGGGAGAAGAGCATACCCATCGATGGTGGAAAAGCCAATGGGGAGGGTACTTGGTATCATCTGCGTTTACGTCGACAGTTATACGGCAAACGTCGGCGATCTGGTGATGCAAAGCGAGAATTTGACAAGGGTCCAGGGTATTGCATCGTTGCTCGGGATGCACTTGAGCCTGATATAAAATTTCATCTGATGGCGGACAAAGGGAATAAGCCTGGGTAAGGAAGACATGGATGGAGTTGTGAGGACCTGCGAGATAATTGCCGATGCCAGCGCTGAACGACTGGTCTAACAGGAGGGCTTTGATTGGACAAGTTCTTGTCGAGACAGCCCTGCGAAAATCCTCGAGAGAAGGCATGGATAAAATTGGGTCAAAACCGAGGTCGGAGATGGGGGGATCACTTGATGGAGAGGAAACCATGCGAATGCGGCCGAGACGACGAGCATCGCAAAAGGCGAGTTCTGTGAAGCTGGAATGGTCTTCCCGAATGAACAGGATAAACTAGAGCACCCACGGGCTGAAATGAGCGGGGAATAAGGATGGGGGGATGAGTCACCTTTACGAACCGAGGAGGCCAGGCATCGGGATCGTTGCGGGGGCTAGATTTGTAGCATGGGGTTGGTTGACCTCTCACCTAATAGAGTTAAGCGGTCGTGTCTGCCTCACGGAGGGTAAGCGGACCTTGAGCATGCCTGTCATGCCAAAGTGGAATACAGGCATTCTGCCCTCTCCGTCGAGTTGTATATAAAAATACTTTCCTGTCGGATTGTTACATGGGTGCCACGATGACTGCAAAAGATTTACCGTATCGAGCGACATGAATTATGGTACGACGCGCGATTTCGCCGGCCTGTGTGTTGGTCGAAAATAGATGGTACTGTAAGTACTGGCATGGGAGGCAAGGGAGAGAATCTGACAAACTGATGGTGAGTCAGGCCAGAATACACGAGCTCGTCCTCGAAGGTATCGACATGATGGATGAGCTTTCCCTTTGCGACGGACCTGATGAGGGCCACGGCGCGCTCGACCTCTAAGCGACGCCGGTTTGACCAACGGATCACTGGAGATGCGGCGGTTGTGCTTACCTGGCAGTTCGGGCATCGAGGGGCCGCCGAGAATACTTGATCACGTAATTTGCTAGTACTATTCTTAAGGAGACATGCGGTCATTTCCAACTTTGCCTCCGTCTTTCCACCCATGTTCAACGGTTCGTCCAAGAAGCCCTGGGGTCTCAAATGGCGCTCTTCCGTCCCATTCATCACCGCAGGTGCGTACTTGAACCTCGTCATCACAGATCATACCGCTCATACAGCGTACTCCAGTCGTCGGCGTCGGTTTGTATTCCTCGAACCCCCTCCTGTGCTCTATCTTAACCCCTCGCTAGGTATCACCACGGATCTCCTCGTCTACTCCATCATCATCCCCGTCATCCCCTTCCAACTCGAACACCTCGGGTTCCACTCTGTCTCCGCTCGCACAGGCTGGCTTCTCTTTGCATACGTAAGTCGTCCCTCTCCTTTCCCCCTAGACGCCCTCACTCCGCTCCCTACAGTCCATCGGGCTGGTCCTCTGTACGTTCCCCACCCTCTCTTCTCCCCCTTGCCATTCTCATTCCTCGTCAGCCACAATACCTATTGCAGTTTTCGCGGAAAAGAGCTCCTCACGTCGTACCCCCCTCGTCATTGGTCTCCTCGCTCTCCTAGGTGCTCAGGTCCTCCTTATGGAGGCACCCAACTACCCCCTCATGGCTATCGCACGTTTCCTCCAGGGGATCAGTTCTTCCGTCGTTTGGGTCGTGGGTCTCGCCCTTCTGTAATTCGCTTTCTCCGCTCCGCAGATCTCCCTGCTCATTCTTTCCCCAGCTGTGACACCACCCCTGAGAAGAACGTTGGCAGTTAGTCTCTTTTTGCTAAGCTTGGTTGTATTTATAACCGTTCCTTATCCAGGGCAACTTGGGTTCGCAATGACAGGTCTATCCATTGGGTCAGTCTCCTTTTATCTCTTGCCATCAATCTGCCTGACATTGGCCAGCCTTGTGGTCGGCACCCCTGCAGGGGGGGCCTTGTATACCCGATTTGGCTTTCGTGCCCCATTCATCTTCGGCGAAATTTGCACGCTCGTTGATCTCTTCCTACGTTTTCTCATCATAGAAAGAGATGGCGCACTCAAGTGGGGATACGATCCAGCAACCGGTAAAAATGTCAACATCATCACGGACTTCGAAGCGTCGTCTATGCCACATGATGCTACGACACCTTCTGCATCAAGGCCCGATGCAGTACACCCCTCGGACCCGGCTTCAGTCGATCCCAAGCAAGAGCCAAGCACACGAGATTCTTGCACTCCTGCCGACATCCCGCCGACATCAGAGATTTCGCTCGTTCGTAAACCACTTCCATTGCTAATAGTAATACACCAACTGGGGCACACTCCTCGCGCTGTGGTCGCGTTAATCATGTCTTTGATCTACGGGTATGTTGTTTTGACAATCTGTTGGTCGTGTTGACGGATCGTGTCCGCTCTAGCACCGTCATGACTATGCAGGAGCCCTCTCTTCCTCTCCATTTGCAAGCGGTATGGAATTACAATTCTGCAAAAGTCGGTTTGGT
>JBBPJQ010000025.1:0-72628 GCA_038088795.1 Boletus rex-veris
TCCACTTCCAACAGTCCGTCACCCAAAGCAAATCCAGACTCGAGCGGTCGCTTCTGATCCGGGATCCCGTGGCAGGAAAGTGAACGAAGTCGTGCTTCATCAGCTCTCCAGCAACGTTCAAGTTGGCAATCGTTGTGTCCTGGTCCTGAACACAAGTAACTGTTGCATCAGATCTGATCCGTTGTGGTATGTTGGCTACTAGTAGCTCAGTGTTCTCTAAAGCGAGTTCGCACTGTCCTAGAGCCTGCGCCTTAGACTGTCCTACGACCAAAAAGGATGCCGTTCGATGGATGGATGCGATCGTCTCTTCTGACGAGCGCGAATGAGGGCCGCCAAGGTCGGCGTATACTATATGGTGCTGCATATGCGGCCCACCCGGATAAATTTGCAACAGCGGTAAGCAGTCGACTGGATACGTGCGTTTTCTTCCAGCTATGTTTGTGGTTCTCTTATACTAATCTTTTGACAGGCTGAAGAAGCGGTACCGAGCACACGCATCAACGATGAAGTCCACCGGCCAAGGGATCAACCCAGACAACCCCAGACATAAAAATCTGCTTGTTGAGTTTAGTCGCTATCACCCCCTCTTCCTGTTGTCGCCGACTCGTTTCCGTATTGGCACGATGCGATATCCCAAGTATGATGCAACGCTGTTCAACCCGACTCCTGGAATCAATCGCAGCCAAGATTTTCTTCCCATCATCGGTCGTTGTGGATCAACCGCCACTGACGCACGTTTAGCTGAGCCACCCAACCCAGCCGACGAAGACGACGAAGAGCTCGATGAAGAGGAACATGTTGGAGAGCGCAATGATGTAGATATGACATTCGACCCTCCTGCTGTCGACGGCGCTGCTATCGGAGACGAAGGACCTGCCATCTCCAACAGATTTAGAGATCGTCAGCTTCCAGATCATCAGGCTACATACGAGGATGAAGAAGAGTTGTCGGGGGGCGAAGAGCGTGGCATGGATCTATATCATGACCTGGACAGAGACCAGACCATGGTTGACACCGCGTTGGGCACATTTGATGACGAGGTCATTCACAAGCGCCCAGACGCATACTCTCACCAATCTGCACAACAGGTTGTTGGAGAACAGCCCGTAGGCGTCGTATCTAGTTCCATTACATTTCCTTATTTGGACATCGCGCGTCCTGCATGCTCTTTGCTTTCAATCCTCCTCCTACCACGTCGACTGGAGGTAAGTCACGGCTACCTACATTCCTATCTACCTTACTGACACGAACTAGTATTTACATTCATTGTCTAGCACGTCCGGTTTCATCACAGGTAATTTATGATTCTTTATACCGTATCCTCTCGGACACGAAATTTTAGCCAGTTAGCCGAGGTACCCCCACTCATTACAACCCCCAAACATCGGGCTTCGTCCTGGGACAGCCGTGCCGCGTTTCGCTCCTCTCCATATTCGCGCCCACTCCGCCTCGACCTCTTCGACCTCCAAGCTGTCTAGCCTTGGCGTCACACACGCTCAGCCACTTCACAGACGAGCGCGTCCAAGGGGAAGCTGTCCCTCACCCAGATGCAGGCTGATCACGAGAACAGCATGGATGCGCTGAATTACAGCGCTACGGAACAGCATATCCAAATCGCGTTGCTGAGGAACGAACGCAAGGTAATGAAATGGCGAGCTCACACGCGCAATAAGGAGGTCGCCCACTTGGAGGCCGAGAATGCTAGAGACCGTGTCGAGGCTGAGAAGATCCACCAACGAATGATAGAGAGCAAGCAGATAGACACTGAACTCCTCCAGGCAGAAGCAAAGGTTATCGCCCTCAAGGTTCAGTTGGCTCAGCTGAACGCCCGTCTTGGAGGACTTGATCCATCCGTTTCCCCTGGCGCTTTAGTGCCTCACACTACTCTCAGCTCGTCCTCTGTTGCTGCCTCTGGTTTCTCCGCTGACCAACTTTCTGCCGTGGTTTTGGAGTATTTGATGATGGGCGAAGAACTCGCGACTCCGAGTCAGAGGCAACAGCGCCGCAATTGACTCCGTCCGGCGGCGTCATATCATTGATTCAATGAATCGAACACACTGTACTACATAAAAGCAAGCCTTTTGGGACAGCCTCGCGTCGGTTGGCGTCAGCAACCACACCTACAATTGGCTGTGGGTACATACTATTGTTCGATCCGTGGTGTGAGGATGGGTCTCAGACGGTAATGCGGCGAAAACAAAACACCTATGACTCAAACGAGATATTGGAATCACTGTCTCAAACATAACCCTCGATGCCTCTGACTACAATAATGACATCAACCTTGTTTGATACTGGGGAATTGATCAAACGCGTTTTGATCCTTGTCTTTTCAGTGATACTCTACTTACTTCGGACGGACCGCAGTCACTCTGCTGTTTATGTTCGTTGCTCTAACACATTATATCATCAGCTCGTGAGTTACACGTTATATGCATATATCCGTACTATGTGTCGTCGATGAAAAAAGAAAAAAAGAAGAAAGCTGATAATGAGAGGTCAAAAAGGAATGAAAAAAAAGTGTAGTGTCCTTGTGTGGCGGGAGCAATGCAGCGAGAACGGATGAAAAAGAAAAAGGAAAAGATCCCTAATGATCAGTGTGAAATGTCACAAATACAAGAAAAAGAGGAGGAAAAAAAATAGCTTGTAAATAGCATAACCGTCAAGAGATGCCTCTACAAATCTAACTTGGAGTTGGGAACCAAAAAAAAATGTCGATGTCACTGAAGGAATGTCCAAAATGCAGGTTACGGACCAAGAACGTGTGAGAGACAGAGTGGGAGAGTCATACAGTCCGCGCGCAAAACCCTACGGAATGCGGCATACGGCATACCGACGCTCAGCCGGTAGATGCAGGCGAGACGACGGGGAACATCGCGTCCAACAAGGCACGCAGCTCCCGGACACACTCGTGACATCGCACATGCACCTCTTTTGCATTTTCCAGCAACGGCTTGATGTTCTCCGGTGTCATCGACAACTTGATTTCAGGAAGCTCACGGGGATCGTCGAGCGGCTGTGGCGGCGCACTCCGTACGGACCCAGTTCGGCTACTCCCTGGCATGGCCCCTCTCGAAGGCGGTCGATGGGGATTCACCCGAGGTTGCGATACCCGATTCGTGGTCGTGGTCTGCAACGGAGCTCGTCGTTCCCCGTCCTCCACCTCTTCCACGTTTGACAATCGCGTTGATCGCATCGGCCGAATCGATCGCGGGGACGCCTCCACTTCCGGCCGTGGTGTTGCATCTTGGCCATGGCGCGGCGTCACAGGTCGTAGTGTCAGTCCGGGAGCATGCCCAAGGGAATGCTCGGAGAGGAACGGCGACATCCTTGATTTGCGTCCTTTAATGGTCGCGGTCCCTTCGATCCCCAACGCTCGTGCCGCAATGTCCAAGTCGATCGCCGTCTCTATGCGGTCCCAGTCCTCATCTTCTCCCGTCATGTTACTCCCCCTGCTTGCACTCCGCACATCACTCCGACTGTCTTGCGACGACTCCCCTGTGGAAGAAGACGTCGTAGCCCTGATCTTTTGTCCCAGCCTGAAAATCGACGCGAGCGAAGGTCGCCGAGGAGACGATTTGTGGTTCAGAGGCGGTCCGCTATACGGAGAGGTAACCGGCGTGTCCTTCGTAGACCGCACCAATTCAGGTCCAGTACTCGTCTTCGATACTCTGTGGGCATCACCCGCCTCTATCTGGCCATGAGGATAATGATGCGAGTAGTGTGAGGACTCGGTGCTGAGCGACGCAATCGAGGGGACAGCGGGCACGGGCGGTGTGGCGATTTGCTCCGAATGGCTTCGTTTCAACATTCTCAGCATATCCCGCAGCCCAGTCAAACCCATCCTTCCGCCTCGTCGCTTCTTCTTCGTACGTTCTTCGTGATCAACGGCCCGAGACGCAGATTCTTCCGAAGGAAGGGTGACCGTGCTGTTCATTGCATCGCCCCATCGCCAGTTCCTGTTCACCATCTCCTCGGGTAAAGGGACGTCATCTAGAGGAAGCTCGCCACTGTTGAGCATGTCCCGGAGGAGAACGAGCTGTCGTTGACTGAGATCATGCCGCCCCGTCGATGCACGCCATGAGGCATTGGAAGGACCGGGCGTTGTTGACGATGTCGTGGCGCTACTCACGAGTGGCGCTGGAGGTGGTTTTGACTCTTCGCCCGCAAGTGTCACTGCCCTCTCGCGGTTCTTCCGACGGTCGGGCTCGGCTTGCATCGACATAGCTGGCGCTGAGAGACTTGATGACGGTGCAGGAGGAGAAGATGGAGTCGGCGCCCCTCCACCGAGTTCAATCAACAACTCTGCGCATTCCCATGATATTCGATACTTGACGGTGATGGCATGTAAAATAGCAGCAATCTGTTTGTACTCCACATATGTGTTCAAAGCACTTGAGGAACTGTTGGCCGGCGGAGAAGTATGGGAGCGTAACCGAGAACGCGGTCGGACAAGACTGAACATGGTGGGCGACGTCGCGCGGGAAGGGGGAGCACTCTCGAGGACGATCTGTACTTCGGCAAGCAGTTGAAGGTAAATTGATTGCAACTCTTTCAGTTCTGTGAGGTAGAGACATCGATAATCAACATCGCATTTTGGGGTAGAACACGAAGCAGCACTTACTGTCAACACTTGTTGCAAACTCTCGAACCAACCCCAGATCCCTCTTGAGTCCGATCTGCGCCTGACTGATTCTGGCAGGAATCTTTAGATCACCCAACGAATTTCTCCTCGGCACAGATGCGTTCGAAGGGGGTGGATTGGGAACTTGCGCAGTACGACCCAACGACGCTGACTGTGGGGATCCTGGTGTTTTGGGCGTTGCTTTATTCGATGCCACCGGAGAAGCCGAGGAAGTCATCGGAGACATGGTGATGGAAGCAGGCGCGCTCATCGAGGGCATCATGGGCTCCATCCCATCGCTTATATTCAGCAGTATCGAATGGGCCGTTGACATCCCGTTGATCGTCCGTGGTGGCGAAGGAGGATGCAGCTCGATCGGTGGTAACAGACCAGGTGTATGAGCTTGTGATTGCGACTCCATCTTTACATCTCCATCTGCATCATGCTCTTGGCCTTCATTCTCCCCCGTATCACCCTGAAGTAAAGTAGCAGGCATGGGAGGAATGTGAGCCATTTCGACAGAAGATTTCCTCTTCTTGTGTTTCTTCCCACTAACAAGGCTGATCTTGCGTACGCCGCCCATGAAGCCTCTAGAACCTTCTTGTGGGGGAAGCGCAGGAATCGGCGGGAGATGTTCCGCACTCTCCGTAGGAGTGGGTGTTGAGAACACTCTCGAGGAAGATGCTCGACCGATGGAAGATCCATACGACGCGTGTCTGGTGCCGATTGACGCAAATTTGTTACTTCCAGTGCCAATCGACAGAGTAGCTCCGCTGGGAACCTGCATCGACGTTGGCCGTCTGTTCGGTCCAAGCGATGGTTTCCCTAGGCCCACCATGCCTGACGTAGAAGACGACCCGCCACCCGTCACCTCCCCACTGCTCGTATGCTCAAGCGGTACACCACTCGCTTTGCGCTTAAACAATTTCCCGCTCTTGCTCGGTGTCGTAGGCACCTGTCCAGCTCCCTCGCTCCCAGGCACCCCAGCCCCAGGTCTCAATCGCGCTTGATCCAAGCTCTTCTCGTGCTTGAGTTCAGCGTGTCCCGGCGGCGGAGACCCGGTCCCATAATGGGCGCCGCCAGAACGAAAAAACCAAGTAGAGCGCGTTCCGCTTGCGTTATTGGAGTTACGAAGCCGACTGGAGGGCGTCTGCATCTGTGTGTGCTCAAGGGAACTTGGAGGTCGGGGAGTGCCATCTTCTTCTACAATGGCTCCACTTGACGCGCCAAACTCGTGTATCATCACCTCTGCAGGACCTGTGCTAGCCCTTTTCCTCCTGGCGCCCCATTTCTTGACGGAACCGATGCGTGATAAAAGCGGCGTTCTAGACCCCCCACTTCCAGGAGTGGCTTCCACCGAGGGAGAGGGCATCACAGGCACCATGGGCGGAGAAGACGCCCTCTCTCTTTCCGGCGTTGAAGGTGGCAGGGGTGGCGATGACGAATCGCGGTGTTCTTCGATGAGTTCGAACACATTGTTATCCATATTTGGTGGTCGCGATTTTTTCCGAAGCCGCCGCCGTTCGCGCGGGGGTGGTGAGGGAGGAAGCATAGCTAGCGATGAGGCACCTGAAAGGACGAGATGCGACGTGGAATTGAAGTGCCCAATTGAATTCCGGCCCGACGTTGTTGGTATTGAAAACACCGACACGGTAGGTGAGCGGGGAAAAGGCTCGATAGGCGAGGGCGAGAGGGCGAGAGGAAGTGCAGGTACAGGAGGAGGTGACTGGAGTAAACTCGCATTTGAAGAGCCACCACGGGCCATGGGCGCCGTTCGCGAACGTGCAGTGACAGTTTTATCCTCTTCCTTGTCCTCTGAAAACCCAAAATCGACATCATCTTCCTCATCAGAAGAATCGGCGTATGCTGCTCGCCGCGTACGCTTCATCACAGGGGTGTTATCGTCATCATTTTTGCTGGGCGATGTGCAGCTTGACGGGTCCATTGGATCGTCAAAATCGTCGTCCCAGTTCTCAGGCTCTGCGCGAGGTTTCGGGCGCGGTGGCGTGTGGTATGAATGACGGGTTCGGAGCGTATGGGCGTGGGTGTGGTGTTGAAATGCATGATGAGAGGCCCGGTGAGCATGATGACGTCGATTAGGAGGGGAGTCGGTGCCATCCTCGAAATCATCGTCCCAGTTCTCTGTTTGTACTTGCGTACCCCCACGCTTCGTTGGTGTAGATGGGCCGGGCTCTGCCCAGTTGTCGAGCCTGCTGCTGATACCACCAATGCCTGTTATTCGGCGACTCCCCGCTAACGCCTTCGGGTAAGGCTGCTTGGGTCCATCGTCTGCGTCCCAGTCCTCTGAGAAATGAGAAGAAGCGATAGATAGACGAGGTTCAAGGGGAGGACTGATCATTGGCCTCAGTTTCCTAGCGGCGTCTTTGGGTTTTGAATTGCTTTGACCGAACTCAAAGTCGTCGTCCCAGTTCTCTGAAGGGACTGCGGGTCCTCGAATGAGAGAATCACGAAAGACGAAGGACGGCACAACACAGCAAGTGCGTCAAACACGTCCAGGGAGGGAGCGAGTATAGAGAGCGAGTTCGTTAGCAAGTGTCACCACGCGACAAGTTGAACCGACACGAGGCCCATACATACCTAACATCTGAGTAGCCACAGCGCGTCAGCAAAGGACGACGAATGCGGAGACGGCTGGAAACACGGTGACTCGTCGCACCCGTCGCTGACGTTCGTGTAAATCAAAAAGAGTTTTGGTCGTCGTCGTCGTCGTCGTAGAATGTTGAGCTTTCGAAGCCTTGAGTTGCTGTGTACGTGATTCAAGGGTCACCTTATTTGCCAGTGTTGGTTCCATTTTCCCTTGCAAGCAGCCTCCAAGTTTCAAGTCGATCTAACTGGTATTCCTCCCTTTGTTACAGATACAACACGGTCCAGGTAAAAATACACAAAAACGATCCAAGATCACCGTTTAGAACGTATCCACTAGCCCATACTCATCAACAAAGCAACGAGGGTGGGATGTAATCTGTACGTCTTGAAATTTTGTTCCATTGCGACTTATGAGCGGTATATCCATCGATTGAATAAGGAGTGTCTAATTAGTTGTTGTCTTGTCGTATTCCTTCCGTCTTCCAACATCGCTAACTGTCGGTGAGATCGAACGAGATTCAACTGCGCCCATAGGGTGAGCGTCGCGGACTGTGGCATGCAAGAGCCAAGTTTGCGGGAGGGTGCGAGCGAGAGAGGGTGTATGGAGACCCCAAACCATGTGTCAGTGGGTCCTTGTGGGATGCATTACATTGGGGCGAGAAGAACTGGTTTGCGGGCTGCAGAGGACTTCGAGAGGATTGCGCGAGACGCGATACACGAATAGTGTCCGGGGTCATGTCTGGACTGCGGGAAGACGAGGCATACGGAAGGGGCTTCGGTGGTGGACGACGTTGAGAATGATGAGGGAAGGCAGGGACCGTCGGAGAATGGACAGGAGGAGTGCGTAAGTCGCACGAGTCAGGTGGGGTCAGAAATTCGTCTATTTCTGTGCAGGTGAGTTTCGGCGTAGGCTCTTCGACAGCCTATAGTGTGGCGGTGAGAGTTGCAGGGAGTGGTGTGGGCTGGAAACGTACCCAAGGATTTATCACGAGAGGGACGGGGTAGCGAGACCAGGAAAGACCGTCGAGGTCGCTGAATTCTGTCTTGACAGACTCAAAGGAGAGAAAGAGTGCGCGGTTGAGGTCCTGTTGGTGGTTGCGTGAATCGGCAGAGATGAACGGGGCTGGTCGTACCTCTGGCATGACGAGCGCTTCTTGCTCCCACTGGAGCTGCTCGAGCTCGAGCTGTCTGAGCCTTTCCATGCGGAGCTTTCCTCTGTCGGTGGTGAGTTGGAACTGCATGATGGTGGTAAAGAGAAGAGAACCGGAAAGCCAGCCGGGAAGAACTCAAAGCGTCGTCGTGTGGATAATGTCAGCGTCCATGAAACAAAAGGCAAAGCGTACACGGCGATTCCCGATCACAGTCCAGACCATGCATTCACAACCAGACCACATCATCATTGCCAACGTCGACCATCACAGCGACCACGCGTTGTCCAGTAGCCCCTCGTCGTCGTCGTCGCCGTCGTCGTCCGCGACGACGAGCACAATACTCATCTCCAAGAGTGTGTCACGTTACGCGTGACGTCACGTGTGTGACAGTACGCGACTCCGCTTCAAAAACGAGCGCAACGCGTCTCGTTGAACGCGCTCCTCCTTTTCCCCGTCCCACGATCTCACCCCGTCATGCTCGAGGCCAAGCTCGAAGAAGCCGCCCTCTTAAAGCGCTTGCTAGACTGTACGCACTTTTCATCGTAAACCAACGAGTTACTATGCTCACCTCGCCTTTGTTTAGCTATCAAAGAACTCGTGACAGATGCCAATTTCGAGTGTAACGAGGAGGGAATCGTACGTCTCCACTCTCAAAGCACCAAATCTCACTCTGATCTTCATGAAGAATCTCCAAGCAATGGACAACTCCCATGTCGCCCTTGTCGCCGTTAACCTCGAAGCATCTGGTTTCAAAAAGTTCCGCTGCGACCGTCCCATGCCCCTAGGCGTCAACCTGAACTCCCTAACCAAAGTGCTGAAATGCGCGAAAGACGACGACATATGTACAATCAAAGCTACTGACGATGTCGATGTATTGAACCTCGTCTACGAAGCAAAGAGTACATATCCCTCTTCTCTCTTTCAGCCCATTGCATTACTCACGTCTTGTCCTTAGATTCGGACAGGATCGCTGAATATGACATGAAACTTATGGACATCGACGCGGAAAACCTTGGTATCCCCGACACAGACTACGACGCACGCGTTACGATGCCTTCGGCCGAATTCACCCGCATAGTCCGGGATCTTTCTCTCCTTGGCGAGTCCGTCCGTATCGAGGTCTCGAAGGAGGGTGTACGGTTCGCGAGCGATGGCGAGGCGGCTAATGGGAGCATATTATTGAAGCAAACCGAAGCCGCAAGAGAAAAGTACGAAAAGTATGGCAAGGACGATGAAGAGGTCAAGGACGAAGAGGCCGAGGACGAAGAGGAGGAGGAAGACAAACCCAAGAAAAAGAAAATAAAGAAGGAAAAGGTTAAGAAGGAAGAGAAGGATGGGGACGTTGAAATGAACGGCGATGACGACGACGACGGGGAGTTCAAAGCAAAATCAGATGACGAGGGCGAGGAGGAACAAGAAGAGGAGGAGGAAGAAGAGGAGGAAACGAAGAAAACCAAGAAGAGGAAAAAGGCTCCGTCGAAGGTGAGTTACTCCGCTATGTTTTTGTTCCGTGTATCATGTCCACTTGTAGAATGGCCAGCCATCTAAAAAGGCCAAGAAGTCCGAAGAAGTGCCTTCAGACGGCGGCGTATACGTTGAGATGAATCAACATGTTTCTCTAACATTCAGTTTGAAGTACCTTGTCAATTTCTCCAAGAGTTCATCGCTTTCGAACACAGTACAGCTTATGATGAGTAATGATGTTCCCCTTCTCGTGAGTATACGTGAGTCGAGCGGCGACTGAGCATGTATTGACTTTGTCTTCCTTGTCCAGGTATCATACAAGTTCGGACAAGGGGTCATAAAATACTATCTAGCACCAAAAATTGGGGAGGAATGAACTGGTTGGTGCAAGGTCTCTTATTCCCTTGCTATTCAGATATCATGTCTCGCTATCTATACGTCCGCTCCACACATCACCTTTTGTATCTACATGCAATGTGCAGTCTCTGTCACGGATGGTGGACCAACAGACTCTTGGCTCTTGTACAGAGATTCTTGAAAGCAACGACTAGATACAGCTGAACAACCGGATATACATAAAGATACAATGGCCATGTAGGCGTAGATGGAAAAGAAAGCATCTTAAAAACAAACCCCTCACTTGATGAATCACTCCTCCAGCTCGTCCACGTCGATATCTACATCCACATCTTCGCCGTCCTCGAGCATTTCCCCATCCCCGAGGTCTTCATCCATCTCTCCCACGGACGCGGTCCCATGCTCGACCACACCCCCATCTCGGAGCCCAAACCACACCGGAATCAACCCCCACACCTCCTCGCGCACACGCCCCACCTCTCCCTTCCACTCCCGCTTACACACCCCACACATCTTCAACCCGCACGTCCGTACGCCGTCTGAAAAATCCCTGCGCTCGACCATCTCGGCCGCTTGGACGAGCGTGTACAGCGGGTCGGCGTCCCGGCCACACGCGATACCGCCGACGCTCCGCAACACGTTGAGATGGATGAAATAAAACGACTCGGTGCAATGTGCAGATCTGGACGCCGATGCTGACGCTGATGTCGATGTCGATGCCGACGCTGTCGTGGACGTGGACGCAGACGTGGATGTGGATGTGGACGTGCCTCCCGGGTGCACACCCACACCGCCCGAGGAGGCGGCCGCAGCCCGCGTCGAGTAGAGACACGCAGCCGAGGGATGCTGCTCGAGCGCGCGCGCGAGGAACGTCGAGATGTAGAGCTGCGCGAGCTCGCGGCCGCGAAGCGTCCGTATAAGACTGTCGTGCGAGAGATGGATCATGGGGGACTTGTCGCCGTCTCCCTGTGGCTGACCGGGGGGTTGGAGCCTTCGAGTAGCACCAAGAGAGTCCTCGGCCGAGCGCGAGGCGCACGGGTCTGGGGCTGCGAAGACGGGCGGTGGGGCGCGTGCACCGGCGAGGATCCTGCTCGGTCCGTAGCGTGAGAGGTCGTAGAATGCGCTAGGGAGAACTTCGGGTATGCCGAGCTCGAGGGCGAGGTTGATGGCGAGGACCGGGTGTGCATATGCGTCGCGGGGGGTGTAACGGCCGTTGACATCCGTCGCTGCTGCCTCTCGTCTGTCCCAGTCTGCGAGTGTGGTAGGCCAGTCGTGGACCAGTCGCGCGAGACATTGGGCGCGCAAGTGTTCGATGAAGTATTTCGTGGATAGACGGAGCACGCTGGAGAGCGCCGAAAAATCGCGTGCATGCGGCTTGGGGAAGTAACTGTACATGGTCAAGTCAGGATATAATAGAAAGGACGTAGGGAAAGGATGTACAAGCCGTCGTAGAGGGTCACCAATAGATGATAGACGTCTGACGGACAATCATAGATGTCCACCGTTGGGCAGCCCTCCACCATTTTGTTCCCCTCCTCGTTCAAAGTCTCCTTGTCAGAGAGGGACGTGCCTTGCCTCGAGGGTCTAACACCAGCCCGTCCCACCAGGAACATATCCTTGAACACCTCGGAGTGCCGCTCAAGCTGGCCCCGGTGCACTTTGAATGCGGCAGATCCTGCGACAAGGACGACGTTCCCGTCCGGAAACCAGATGTCCGACCGGATGAGAGCCTTCGGGACATTCAGTGAGGGAAGAAAGCGTCCCGTACTGCATGTGAGCGGGTCGGGAAACACCCGCATTGCTCAAAGGGGAACTGGACGAGGAGGGAGGGGAGAAAGAGAGGAGAAATTGATAAATCGTAGATAGAAGAGGGAGGCTGACTCGCCGAGACTGCTTGGTGTCAGCCTGGCGGCAACACATTCCTGCCGGCATGATCCAACCTGTCAGGCTAGATCGATATCTGGCTTCTTAATAGAGTCGACGGGCTGAGTGTTTCTAACCCAGGACCTGCAATATCTCTGTTTCGTATTTCTTAGTGCCATGTGGGACGTACCGATCATCTAGTTCTATGCCAAATCACGACCGTCGCCGTAGCTCCGACTCGGAATCATGTTCATTCATGGTGTATGGACTTGCATTAAAAGCACAATATCAGACTGCGTCTTTGTATGTCTGCAGAAATGAGTAAAAGTCCATGGAACAGTATATGTCACTCTCACAAGCATCTCATGGTACGTTAATCCGAGTCTCCCCATCCTGATCCATACGGAGTTTCTCCACGTACACAAAAGTGAGTACAATCAGGTCGAGCATATGCTCCACGGCAGGATTGACGTCGAGTCGTGGCTTGCGTTTGCGACCAACAATGCCCAGTGAACCTTTATGGTATCGAGCGAGCTCAGCTCGCGACTCATCGTCTCGTGACAGCTGCGAAAAGTAGGAACTCGGCACCAAAACGACCGTCACACCGGGTCGGCATACGTACCACTACTACTGCATCAAATGTCATGTCCCACCTATACGGACAACCGTCCGGCCCAGTAAATGTGCGCTTTCTGTAGAGGACGGAGTCGGTAACCTTTTTTAAAACAGCTCGAACAAGGACAAAACGAACCGTCTCCATATCCCGTGTGGATGAAGAAACTCGTTGGATTGCATTTCCTGACCGTTGAGACGAAAGGTTGATGATCCAATTACATGCCATTTGATCTCGCCAATCACGTCGAATTGATCGCGCATGTCTATTGGGTCATCGTTTGGCTTGATCTTGTGAATCGTCGTCTTCCCAGTGCCGATGTGGTAGGGATGGGTTGTCTTGTACAATACTTGACTGTTTTCATTGGTGAAGACGGCGTTGCGCACGGATTCTGAGGAGAGCGTGAGTTGCATGGTGTGGTAACACTTTGAGAGAGGGGTTAAACTGCGGTCAGACTCAAATATGGGCGGAACAGCCCGCTCCCACTGCCCAGTGTGTTCGGTACAGTTCTGGTTCCGATGCGATGACACCAGGTATCCTAGATATAGGTACCTGTAGGACTAGACTAAGAGGCGATGACGCGCGCGACCGTAGAATTCGTGGGAAAGTTGTCAAGGCCCTCGTTCGTCCTGGCATGCGCTGGTGAGTAGCTTCCTGCGAGTCCCGCCCTCGCCGACACCCTCGCTCCTTTTGTGTGTAGCCGCATTCTTGCGTTGCATGTATCTACTTAAGTTCTACGTGCAATTCCATTTCTTTCTCTCCCTTCGCCCGACGTCAGAGCGCAGTCCAAGGACCTAAAATTCGACGCCAATATGGAACTCAACCTTGACCAGAGGATGGGGTTGCGTCTGTCGATGTGGTCGAGACTGCGATATAACTAAATCACTCCAATAATTCATTCTGCTCAACTGTTGTGGTGCTTGTGCTGAGCACTCCATACCAACAATACAATTTGTTAGCAGCAGTGTTGACTATCACCTCACCTCGTCTCCCGGACGGTTACCCTAGGCCTGAAGTATGCCTTGTATTGCCAATGATCATCCCTTTGCATGTTGCACATACCTTGCTAATCGGTTCTCGCCAGCTGACACTTGGTGCTTGACCGCACGTAGTCTGGTGACCACCCGTCTATGAGGCTTCATGAAGCCGACTGCCGCCGTAGCACTGAATCCCGTTTCATTCGTGATGTATGGACCTACAACTTACAAATACAATATCAGCCTGCGTCTTTATATGTCCGCAGAAATGAGTAACGATCCACAGAACACTGGTATACATCGCTCTCACAAGTATCTCATGGTCCGGTATTCTCCCCATCCTTATCCGTACGAATTTTCTCAACGTACACAAAAGTGAGCATGATCAGGTCGAGCATATGCTCCACGGCGGGATCGACGTCAAGTCGTGGTTTGTGTTTGGAACCAACAATCCCCAGTGAACCTTTATGGTATCGAGCGAGCTCAGCCCGCGACTCATCGTCTCGTGATAGCTGTATAAAGTAGGAACTCGGCACCAAAACAACCATCAAACTGGGTCTGCGTACGCACCACTACTGCCTTAGTAAATACCATGTTCCACTCATACGGACAACCGTCCGGCCCAGTAAATGTGCGCCTTCTGTAGAGAACGAAGAACCGGAAATTTTAAACAAAGGTTCAGATGAGGACAAGACGAACCGTCCCAATATCCCACGCGAAGGAAGAAACTCGTTAGATTGCAATTCCTGACCGTTGAGACGAAACGTCGATGATCCAATCAGATGCCATTCGATCTCGCCCATCACGTCGAATTGGTCGCGCATGTCCATAGGGTCATCGTTTGGCCTGATCTTATGGATCGTCGTCGTCCCCATGCCGATGTGGTGGGGATGGGTTGTCTTGTACAATACTTGACCACTCTCATTGGTGAAGACGGCGTTGCGCACAGATTCTGAGGAGAGCGTGAGTCGCATAACACTTTGGGAGAGGGCTCCAACCGTGGCATTCAATAACCCTGAATCTCGAATGTCGGCAGAACAGCCTGCGCTCGCTGTTTCTGGCAAAGAGGCGATGACGCGCTCGACAGATATGTATCACATCCAGCGTGTCTGCACAGCGCACAGAATCCTCCGATGTCGCCAAATTTTACACGATCGAACGAACAGTAGAGGTCATCATCACAGCCTGGTGTCGTATTCAACCTAGTATTTTTTATGCTAGCTTACCATTTTTGGACATCGCGTCATGGGCCAGTGCGCCGCGACAGTTCAATCACCTTTCCTCCAGCCTTCTCATTCCTACTCAACTGGTGTTTACATTCATTCCTTTAGTCGCTTCCCCAACTAGTAGGCCAGCACGCCTAAGAAGGATCCACGCCTTTCGTCTCCTGAAAAGCCATATTAGGGCGTCTGTAAACTCATCGACATCGATCAGTGGCAAAGAAGAAGGTACTAACCTGGCGCAGCTGAAATGGTAGCCAAGACTGTTCTTGTTCGACAGTACACCTGCCGAGCAGGTAACTTTCAAGATTCCGTCTATGTGACCTGAAGATGCAGCCACTGGCATTCGTCGCCCCAGTCTGCGAGCGTGGTAGGCCAGTCGTGGATGAGCCGTGCGAGACATTGGGTACGCGGGTGCTCGATGAAGTGTTTCGTGGATAGACGGAGCACGCTGGACAGTGCCGAGAAGTCGCGTGCATGCGGCTTCAGCATACGGCGGAAAGGAGACGTAGAGGCAGGAGAAAGACATACAAGCCGTCATTTTGTTCCCTTCCTCGTTCAACGCGTCCTCGTCGGAGACGGATGCCTTGCCTCGAGGGCCTGACACCAACCCATCTCACTAGGAAGATATCCTTGAACACCTCAGAATGCCATTCAAGCTGGCCCCGGTATACTTTGAATGCGGCGGATCCAGCGACAAGGACGAAGATCCCGTCGGGAAACCAGATGTCCGTACGGATGAGCGCCTTGGGACATTCTGGAAGCGAGGGAAGGGAGACAGACTCGCAGGGACTGCTTGGTGTCGGCCTGGCAGCAGCACATTCCTGCTAGTATGATCCAACCTGTCAGGCTAGATCGATATTCGGCTTCTCAATAGAGTCGACGGGCTGAGTATATCTAGCCCAGGACCTGCAATATCTCTGTTTCGTATTTCTTGGTATCATGTGGGACGTACCGATCATCTAGTTCCATGCCACATCGCGACCGCCGTCGTAGCTCCGACTCGGAATCACGTTTCATTCATGGTGTATGGACCTACGATAAAAGTACGGTATCAGCCTGCGTCTTTGTATGTCTGCAGAAATGAGTAAAATCCACGGAACGGTATACGTCAATCTCACATGCATCTCATGGTACGGTAGTCTCCCTGTCCTTGTCCATACGAATTTTCTCGACGTACACAAAAGTGAGTACGATCAGGTCGAGCATATGCTCCACGGCAGGATCGACGTCAAGTTGTGGCTTGCGTTTGGGGCCAACAATGCCCAGTGAACCTCTATGGTATCGAGCGAGCTCAGCCCGCGACACATCGTCTCGTGACAGCTGCAAAAAGTATGTAGGAGCTCGGCACCAAAACAACTATTGTAGGTCAAACTGGGTCGGAATACGCACCACTACTGCCTCAAACACCATATCCCACCTATACGGACAACCATTCGGCCCAGTAAATGTGCGCTTTCTGCAGAGAACGGTGAGTCGGTAAAAACTCGAAAAAAGTTCGGATGAGGACAAGGCGAACCGTCCCAATATCCCGTGCGAAGGAAGAAAATCGTTGGATTGCATGTCCTGACCATTGAGACGAAACATCGACGATCCAATGAGATGCCATTCAATCTCGCCAATCACGTCGAATTGGTCGCGCATGTCCATTGGGTCATCGTTTGGCCTGATCTTGTGAATCGTCGTCGTCCCCATGCCGATGTGATGGGGATGGGTTGTCTTGTACAATACTTGTCCGCTTTCATTGGTGAAGACGGCGTTGCGCACGGATTCTGAGGAGAGCGTGAGTTGCATGGTGTGGTAGCACTTTGAGTCTCAGAGGGGTTCAATTGTGACTATGAGTCAGACTCGAATGTCGGCAGAACAACCTCCTTCCACTGCGTTCGCTGCGTCTGGTGAAGAGGCGGTAACGCGTTCGATCGATATCACATCCAGCGTGTCTGCCCAGCGCCTAGAATCCACCAGTGTCGCGGAATTTTACGAGATCGAACGGACAGCAGAGATCATCGTCAAGGGAGATTACAAGAGGGTCAGCCAAAGTTTTCCTCTCCGTTTCTCGACCGACACAGTATTGCTACAGGTAGCGCTTCAGTTCCCAGATGACCTCTTGCACGACGCTGTTCCCGTCTATCGCTTGCTCAAACGCAACGTGGGCCAAACACACGATCTGTACGTTTTGGCAGACACGTCTTACGGGAAGTGAGATACGTCCTGTCTTGCGACCGCTTCACACTCAAAAACGTGCGATAACGTAGTTGCTGCGTCGACGAGGTCGCTGCCCAGCACGTCGATGCCGACTTGATGGTCCACTATGGCCATGCGTGCATGAGCAAGTGCGTTCCACATCCCACTCTTTCGATCTAGTGCTGACGAGACTGGAGCAGAACGTCTCGCCTACCTGTCGTCTACATCTTTGGTCGCAAACCGATTGATGCCGAGGATTGCGTCCAACAACTCAGCCAGATTTTCGCTAGCGTGCCTGACGCGGGTGAAACGGTGACCAAGACTGTCCTGGTTCGACACGAGGTCGGGTACACGTATCAAGCGGGTGAGTTTCAAGGTTCCATCTATGCGAATCGAAGGTGTGTACGGTGAACTTGTAGGCGACGTTGTGAAACTGCTTCGGGATAAAACCGGGCTATCCGTTTTGTACCATGAGATTCCGACCTGGGTCGACCCAGCGCCAGTATCAAACCCTTCAGAGCCCGGCAATGAAACCAAAGCACCTGCATCGTCGGATAGCCAGTCTAGGATCGACGAGGATGCCAACATTATTATCCTATACATCGGCGAAGAAAGTCTTACCCTCACAAATCTGCTGATGACGCATTCCTCAAGTCAGGTAAGCTTGGCTGGTTGATGATTTTTATACTAGCTCACGACTGTCCGACAGGTTTACTCATACAATCCGATCACGAAATCCGCGAGACTAGAGTCGGAGCGAACGAACAGGCTACTTATGCGACGTTTTGCTGCCGTTCAGAAAGCACGCGATGCCGACGTGTTTGGTATCCTTGTGGGCACGCTCGGTGTCGGTCAGTAGTTGCACCCCACGATCGCCTTCACCTGATGAACGTTTAACAGCGTCTTATTTGCCTCTCGTATCCCATCTTCGCAAGATTCTTGTGAAAGCACAGAAGAAAAGCTACACGATCAGTGTCGGCAAGTTGAATCCTGCAAAGCTGGGCAACTTTATGGAGATTGAGTGCTTCGTGTTGGCAGCCTGTCCAGAGAACAGTGTTATCGAGTCCAAAGTACGTTTATCAGTTGACCCAATCGTGTCGGTTGTCCCTAAACTGCGATACAGGAATTTTATCGACCAATAATTACGCCATACGAATTGGAAGTCGCACTCCAAGCAGAGGGTACATGGAGTGGTCGTTATATGCTAGATTTTGGACGACTGCTCGCCGAATATGGCTGTTAGTATTCTTCTCACTGCTGATCATAGACTCTGACGCCGACCACTTTGAGAAGCTCGCAATGATACTTTGAACGAGGAGGAAGACCGAGATCCGGACCAACCAACATTCTCGCTCGTTACTGGAAAATACCGTCACGCGAGGCGGTTCGGTGGTAAGATACCAATACACTCGATGACCCGGTCTCCAATGTTGTTTACCCACAGCCCCCGGACTCTCTGACGGCGACACGTCATCCCCAGATACCCTGGTTCTCCGGAACCAAGATGGGACAATGACAGTACTCCCGGGGAGTGCCGCAGGTACGTGGTGCACAATGCAAGCTTGCTTTGTGCTAATCTCGCATGCATTGTCTGACAGCGCAGTACCTGCAATCCCGATCTTTCCGAGGTTTGGAAGCGAGAGTGGGCGAAGATGCGCCGAGTATACTGGAACAGGGTCGTAGTGGAATTGCTAGGGGATACACGGATGATCACCCAACCAATGATGAGTCCCATGCTTGATGCAATGAAGCGGCAAGATCTCCAAAGCTGATGTTCAAGTGTCGTGTCAATTTGCACACTGCCTTTTCGCCAATAATAATATTGTCACGTCAGCTTGCTTACCCTACAAGAACAAAGCGCATTTCCTAGAGGCCTTTTGAGCTCAGTTGGTGTTAGGCGAACTGTTTGAACGCAAGCGCGATATTACCGGATGAAAGAGACGCTGTCCAGGAAACTTTTTTGACAATAGCCCTTTGACGATTCAACGGGTTTAGGGCGTAGCACTCTAGACAGAATATCACAAAGGTTGCTCGTCGGTATATAATCTCCACGAGTCACAGAACAAAAACCAGAACCCAAAGTGCTCTCCAGCAACACCCGAAATCGCAATGGCATCCATGAAGCATAACGCCGACGAATCCCCCGATAACCAGCAGGATGGGAGGCCTGCTTACACGCGAGGCCTTGGTGGTACACTTGAGAGCATGATGACTCGAGCGACCTGGATTATAAACGCTGCCATGATGATGGAATTGCCTGGGTATGTCGATGCGTCGATGCATGCAGGACCTTGCTGACATCGAGTACAGAAAATGGCGTGCTGATTTCGACGACCTTTTGACCTCGTTGGCCCATTTCGCAGAGGGTAATTGAAGGGAGACACGAGGGATTGGAATCAGAGGCGTCGGGAAGTAATGAACGAAGGTGCATTAACATTAACTCTGTGCAAGACCGGGTCCGCGCGTTTACTGTAAATGTTTTTTACCTTTATTTTCTGCTGTGCCGTGCACCATCCTTGTCAACGTTGGAAAGATTGTATGTTGGTTGATCTTGGTTGATACGATCCTGACCTAATGATGACGAGACGACTTGACCAAGAATCGGACGTGCTACGTAGGGGTAGTGGTCGATGTTTCAACTTCGAACATAGCTGCGAAGTCGATAGAAGAAGGGGCGACTGACGTGAGGTGTGTCTGGGTCTGATGTCCGATACAAGATCCTTCGTTGACACCGTGAAGAGTGTTGCGTGCCTTGCGACTGCGAGGCTGGACAAGAGCGTCGTGAAATGCTTTCGGATCTTGGCAGTTGTTGAGACTCTGGTGGAGCTTGTCGTGATGAGAATGGGTAACTCTCTAAAGGTGTCCGAGAACAATGAAGGCTAGCTTTGACCAGATCTGGAATTCGACTACGAGGTCAGGCCGGTAACTTCAGCAGTAGAAAAAGGGTAAGACTGCCAGGATTATATTGCCCAGTTACGCTGAGTATTTGTGTTTGATTCAGCGAGGAGAAGATGACGATGGTGGTTTTGTTGTGAGTGTCGTGTTTTTTCTCGCGACGTCAGTTTGTCTCCACTCTCCACACTTACAAGTACTAGGGTGCTACCGCACTCCCGTCGGTAACCGCGATTTACGAGTTTTCCGAAGGATCCGATTTTAAGATCAAAGCAAGGTCAACGACTCGGCACCTGCCATGATACCTTTACCCCCAAATTCCAATAACCCGCCGAGCCGGGCCAATGCGCCGTGCACGGACCCCTCCACGGTAGCCACGTCCTCCCCTTGAGGCTTGGGCCCACCCCAAATACGGCCTTGTAATATTTCCGAGGTGAGATGGGGGACCCCGCTGCTGTTGAAACCATCCAAGCGCTGTTGCCAAAGCAAGCTTTGTCGGCATGTCCAAGCGTCTCCCCGCTTTGACACAGCTGTGGGCCGAAGCATCGCGGGTCATGGCGCATGGTGGTTATAAGGATCATCACTTGCCGCTCCACAGAGTCCACCACCCATTTTATCACCCGCGAAATCGAAATCGAAATCGTGAGCTACACATCGCATTCTCATCCACTCACCCCAACCTCAACCTCAACCTCGTATACACTCTCATCTACTCATCATCACCATGACTGGCGCGAGCGCACTCGTGGACGCCGTCGCGCTCCTGCTCTTCCAAAATATTAAGGAGAGTATGGAGACAGGGCGGATCGCCAACATGGACACTGTTCAGACCGAAGTCGAAGCCGCCATAGCTGAGCTCAACCGCACGCGACTACTTGAAGGGCCTACTCATCTTGACGATGTCGCCGCGTATGTTGTTCTATTCGCCATACCTTTATATCAACTGACGTTCTTCCTCCAGTAAGCTACTCCTGGAAATGGGGTCGCTTCAGGAGAAGGTCGCCAGGTGCGAATCGCAGCTCGCCGAGTTTCAATCCCGGGCCGATGTTCTCAAGGAGGAAACCACTCAGATTGCCGCACGCGCGGAGGCGTGTAATTTGCTGGTAGAACAGCAGCAGAAGGAGAATGTCAAGGTTCTCGCTGCTATGGAGGGAGCGGAAGCAAGCATCTCCACTGCGCCGCCCCCTTTCCTCGTCCCGGCACCATCCCACACAGACTCTGTCTCACCTCTTCCGCCTTCTAAAATGGCTGTCATATCGTTCCCCGGAGGCCCGCGAACCATCACAATCCATCCCCCGGATAGTCCAAGCTACCAGTCGGTTATCCGTGACGAGAAAGGGGACATCATTATCACTTTCAAAGGCACCAAACCGTTGCGTCGAGAAGGCGCTTTCAGAGGTCCGCTTTCAGAAATCGATTTGCGCCAAATCACCCGTGTTTACGGCCGTGGTCCCCAGTTAGCTGGACCTCGAGCTGCCCAACCCGTCCCACGCCGGCCTGATCAGTCTCAGCTATCGTCTTGTCCCCCTCCTTCTCGCGGTCCGAGCGATATCATCGCCAGGCAGCGCCAGCTGTCTATATCCATGCAAACGGACGCGTTCGGACGCGTTCTAGCTCCGGACTATCTCATCAATGCCAAGTCCCCCTCTCTTCCTACCGGGATGTCCTCCTCTGCCGAGCCCTCCCAAGATTCGCAGCCGTCTCTGAGCGCCAAGCCTAACATCATCATTACCCCGGCTTCGACACCTCCTTCACCCACTCTCGGAAGAGGCAAGAAGCGTGCCCGACCTGGCGACGAGGATGAGGGCATGCTTTCACCCACGGAGACACGCAACGGAACGCCTCTGCTGATCGACCCGCGGACCCTCAAGGTGCCCACGACACCCACCTCTGTCAAACGCGAAGAGTCCCAAGGACCTGCAAAACGCAAGAAGCGCCGCTCATCTGCTGCGTCTTCGGAGGCGTTGCTCGCTGAATCGGGATCTGGATCTTGCTCGCAGGACCTGCTCGACGTTGCGCGTACGATTTGACGCGCCTTGTCATTCACATCTTTTGTTTTTATCTCTTGTATCGTTGCTTTATCTACTACTAGTTTAAGAGAACAAACGTTGGTTTGAGTTGGTCGGGAGACGAGCGGCCGTAGTTTTTCCGGTTTATTCCATCCAATGTTTGTTCTATGCTTTGGTTTATTGGACTCTCATCTGCCTGTTTCCTTGTTCTCTCGGTACGATAGTCTTACTGCACGCTTGTGATTATCTCGTTGTGTCTTGCAAAATCCAAGAGTGGGCCCTAGCCCGGTACACAACGTTGTAAAGATACCAAAATAAAAGTGAACACTATCTGTACAAGGAACATTCAAACAAATCAAACGCGATTCGCTGGGGACCTAGGATCCCACCAGCGCCATGAGGGTGACGCCAGCTGCCAAACTGAACAGTGCAAGCGCCTGTTTTCCAACGCCGCTCTGCCACAAGATCGGATCCATCACGAAATCACCAGCGAGCATCTCGACGCATGCGGCATATATGAGCAGGCCTGCCGAGATGGCGGACATGATGCCTTGTGTGAGGCGCAAATGCACTGAGGGTATGAATCCATTAATTAGCCTTGCTCGGATCTCAGATCTAGGACAATTAAGGGCGTACCCATGTCGTCGTTGTGCGCAAAGATGAGCATCCCGAGAAGAATGCCAACAGGCGTGGTGATGGCAAAGAGAAATGCAAGTGTGGGTTTGAGTATGCTTAAATACTTAAATTCCGGCTCCCGAGGCGAAGGCAGGGAAGCTACTCTAATGCCCAAAGAAAGACCTTCAAATAGCTGATGGAATGTCAAAGCAGTTAAAAGGGTTGCTACACAAGCATCGGTTTAGCAAGGGACAGGATAGAGATCGACAATCACGCACTGAAGTCTGGACCCGACGTTATCGACAAGGTCAGACCAATAACCAATGAATGAATCATAATGCCTAATTGTAATACCTTGAACCAGCGTGAGTGGCGAGCAGGTCGACGAGTTCAAAATCAAGCCTCACGAGAATGCCAACGATCTGCCTCTTTTTGCCTATTCTGATATTATCTTCGTGTCCAGAATGATGGTGGTGATGGAATTGATGATGTTCATGTGTACCTGTAGCGTCTACTGTATCTTCGAGCTCATGGTGGTGATGGCCAGATTCAATGTAGTGTGCGTGACCCACATCGCTCGGTCGACCGTCCGCAAGTCTCGGTGGGCCATACATGGTAGTGGGCCGACTGCGTTCGTGATGCGACAGGTGTAAACTTCGTGATTCGTGTCTGTGGTGACCCTCGAAATATTCTGATGCGTCGCCATTCACAAGGCTGTGTGTAGTGACATGATGTTGACCAGCACCATAGGAGGAATCCTGGCTGTGACGATGATGGCTCGGTGGGTGATGAGAATCTGATGTCCCTATAAGAGGTGTTTGCTCTGGATTCGGATGTTGTGCATCGGGAAACCTGGAGGGCGGTGCGCGTTCTATATCTACAGGACATTCATCTCTCGGGGTAGATGAAATAGATGAAGATGGCGAGCTGTATGAATGCAGTCGGTTGACAAATGACGTTGATACGTCTACATGTCCTGTATCGTTAAGTGTGGAGGGGCGAGGAAAAGACAACACTTGCATTCTACAAGAAATATGGCCAACAGGGAACACAATCTAGAGGAAGTGTAAGTATGTTTCGTATTAAAATTAGACGAAAACCACGAACACGATTAGGCCAACGCGATCGCCCACTTTCCAGCGAGCTCGGACTAGTGGGCTCCTGAGGGCTTCGAATGAGTCCTGTAGCAAGTGTACAAACGCTGTGGATAGGATGACCCCTTGATAAAATGACATCCATCAGATGCGTGCAGAAGTGTCATTGATGGCAAACCAACCCGTTCCAAAGTGCTTCCCGATGAAAAATATGATTCGGGGTATGCGGAGAACCGAGATGCGTTTTGAGAGGGTTGGGAACGAGACGGCTATGTGACGGCGTTAGTGGCCCGAGGTTTACTGTGATCATATCAGCATCTCACCGAAGAGGGAAACCACGAAAATGAACAACGTGGCGACTACGCGAGAATAGAACGCTTTAGTTACTGGCTCCATCAGGAATTCACGCAAGCAGGGGTAATCTATGGCAGACAGTGAGGTGTCGTTCTGGTGCGTTTGGTAAACACACCTTTTCCAGCAATGACTGGGACAGACACCTGTGATGACATTGATGACATTGACCACGCAGACAAGTCCAAGGGAACCTTTTTCGGAGTTGGGAAAGAGTGTTAACCAAATACTCCTGCCAGCGCTACACAGCGGCGGCCATGGGAGCACATGAACAAGACGTTTTAAAGACCCCACACTGGAACTAATTTGAGTACCTCACCAGTTATCGCTTTTATGGCAGAGCATTAGTCACACACCCTTCCAATCATCTCACCACCTGGCACTGGAAAGCCGTCTCAAAGAACGCCGTGTGAGCAACTTAGTCCCCACCATGTCATAGCATCCATCTACACATGGCGATATTTAATAATCCGTAGTGACCGCAGCACCGACCAAGCAGCGCCGTTGTCCTTCATTTTTGACAGTAGCTGGGTACCCGACTATGCAAAGTCCCCACCGCGTCATGGCATCTCATGTTCCCTTTTCCACTGGCAGGAACCTGATGTCGCTCAACCTTCACCGTCCAAGTATCGTTCTTCATTTCGTTGGTGTCGTTAGATGTTACATACGAAGCCCTCTCTGCGTCGTCGTCATCTAATTTTGGTTGTGACCCGTGGTCCGTTGCTGTCTGGTAAAAGTACGACAAGGAGAGAATCTCGATCACCACGATTCCCAAAAGGAACCAGAACGCGGCTGCACGCCCGTAATATTCCCGCGGACCACCATGCGTAGCCTCCACGGACGTTTCGATAGACGTGAACACCGCAAGCCCAACCCCCGAACCAATTTCGAGGGCTCCGATGCACAACGCGCCTACCGTACCTGCCATATATGCAGGTGCAGCCCGGAACATAGCGATGCTGTGGAACGATCATCGTCAGACATGACACGTGCAACAGGAATGATTATACTCGAGTACCTTGTGTGGGTATATGTCAACATTGCGCCGGCGCTACCAACAACGAAAGCGGGGAATACGTAGGGCCAGTACCCTTCTGGCTGACTACCACCTACAGCAAGTAGGATGGTGGCCAGAGCAACCATGAAATAACCAGCGAGAATCATCCATTTCGGGCTAGAAAGTCTAGATAGTGACCCTGTGAAGCTCATCATGAATGCAGCCACGCCGATCGGGAACCTAAAGGAACATCAAAATAATTATAGGTACCCAGTGCGTGCGGATGCTTACATGTGGAGGGCGGTTGAGATGACTGTCCAGTGGAAAACATCTTGCCACAAAGTCGTGAAAACGATAAAGACCGCACAATACCAAAGGAATGGGAACAGCGCTGAACCAAAGAGGACAGCAAAATTGCTGTAGAACCACGTGCGAGGAGGTCTATATGATGCCAGAGGACAATCAACTCATAGGTAGGGGTGAGAGAAGGTGAGACCTACATCGTTGCCTTGTCAGCAGGGACTAGGGTTTCCCAATAGAAGAATCCAATGATGAGCAGTACCGAAATGATCAAGGGTGCGAGGACTCCTGCGGTGGCCCAGCCATCCACTGATCCAGACGTCACCGCATACATGAAAAGAATGAGTGCAGCTGATCGAGGGTGCCATTATCAGCATGTATGCGATCAAGTTTGACGAAGATAAGGCACACCAGTCAAAATAAATACCCCGATCAAATCAAGACTCCCCCATCTCGCACTGCGCGCAGATCTATCTTTAGACCCCGCGAGTTCCGAAGGGATTATGAATATACAAGCCAGGGCAACTGGAATGGCTATGATCGCAACAAACCAGAAGACCCAGTGGTACGAGGCGTATTGGACAAGAAATGCTCCAATGAAGAGCCCAAGCACTGCGAATGTAATAATGTTGTTTGCAAGGCTGACAACAATGAAGTTGATACCTACCATTCCCAACTGTGCCACAACCTCCAAACACTCCGATCGCACGAGCCTGTTCGAGAGGTTCCGGGAAAACACGTATTATGAGTGTGAGAGAAGAAGGGATTGTCATCGCAGAGGCTGTAACGTATGTTAGTACTCCACGCAATGTCTCATAGTTCCTTGCTTACCGATGCCCATAAGCGATCTCAATGCAATGATCGCGATCTTGTTGCTCACGAAACCAGCACCGAAAGAGAGAACACCCATAAAAAACACCCCTGTGATGAAGGTTTTTTCTAACACTTAATGAGACTCTGAACTGGAAGAACATTAGCGCTATTTACTCGGGTCATAGACATCGCTTATCCGACCGCTCTTTGGATGCAAGTCAGATCATGCATGTTGTGAGTGAGAAGCCAACAAAACATACAATCAAGAGAAATGATGCAAACGTGAGCTTGAACGCACTGATGAGCCAAGCTGATTGGTTCTCTGTGATACCCATGGAAGCTTCGAGAGGAGGTATTGCAGGAACAAGTGCAGAATTGTTGAAAGTATCCAAAAATTCTGCGAAACAGAACAACAACAACAGAATGAATTTGCGTGTCAACGAAAGTTGCTTTGTTGGTTTTTCGGTCGGTGTTTCAGGGGGCGAAGCTAGAGATTGTGATGACATCGCGCTAAAACCGTGAAGCAGAGGGATTTGCAGTCAGACGAGTGCACCTTTGTGGGTGAAGGATTTGCTTTCCTTGAACCAGTGCAATCGCATTTTTATAAGGAAGCATAAGGGTATCTAAATCTGAGCGGCGAAGTAGAGAGGCTAAACTTACGAACATGAGACGTCCAAATCGCGAAATTCTGTCGTGTGCGTCGCACATCCCGCGTTACGCATAAGCTATTGATGCCGCCACCACAAGGTCAGGATGTAACCTCAAATCCCTAGTAAGCGACCTCAGTTCGGCGGGCGGAAGTCACTGTGGTGTCTCGTTAGCAAGTTGTTCGGCGCATAGTGGTGCAACGATAGCGTTCGGTTCGGTTTTTGTGGTATTTTCGTGAACGCTGAACTGAACGTGGCATTCGGTTCATCCACCTTCCTGAACGCTGGACCTGACGAGGAGCGAACGTGACCACGCGTCCGGTTCGACGTTCAAACGCGTTCAGGCATACATCGTAACAGGCACTTGTGACATATAATTTGAACAAGAATTTACTCAGACATACAATGATCCGATGATTCAGACTCTCTGCCTGTGCAAGTTTTTCAACTTGGATAGCGTGTTGCATCCATGCATGCCCATATTAGACGGAACCAGAGCTGGTGCGCCGGAGTGCTAACAAAACTGTCAATAAAGCATAGTACACTTGGTTCCATGCACGTCTGCCTCATCTTGGCTACTGAGCTCAGTGCATGAAGCCTTGCATTTCCCGGCACAACGGTGGAGAGATCCAGCAGCGTTGTTAGCCTGAGGATCGATTAAACATTGAGAGGGCTTCCCAGGGAACACGGTCAGCACGACGGCTACCGGCGATCTTGGTGGCACAAGGAGGAATCCTCAGCTTGAAACCTGAGGTGCTAGTGGAAGCAACGGGTGGAAGCGGGACATCATCATCGACGTCGTGGAAGAATTAAATGTGAGAAGTGTCCAGCAATTGGCCATTGGGACCAACTGCACACCCAGCCTGAGTAAAGGACGATATCGTGTGGAGTAACTGTAAGTGAGGTTGCGGTGGTGAGAGCACGGTTTGTCTTTATACGTGAACGCTCAAGCTGAGCGATGACTTACCATTAGCTTGAGATACGAGGGCCACGGCAACCACGACCACTCGGAGTGATTTGCACGAGTCTTGCTGCACATTCGTTGGATGATTAGCAGTGACTCTGCCAGTGAGGACACTATCTCGCACCACATGTTCATCTTCTCGGAAGAGATTGGGTGATTATCTGGAACGAAAGCACTGCGGGTGGTTTCGATGGACTTTCCATATGGCGATTCTCAAGCAGTTTGACTCCGATGAGGGCGGTATTCTGCCGTTGTTTTGCAGTGAATCATATTGTCACCTTCTGAAGTTGTCGTCGAGTTGCAGTGTTCTCGAGGTGCAGCGCCAGCTGCCATGAGCGGCAGTTCTCGACCGAATATTGCTAAACATTACATAAGGTATAATAATATTAATAATATTACTTAATAACATTAATAATACTACTGCGGACAGAAGTTTGCGTTCAAACGCGTTCAAAAGCGTTCTGAACGCAAAACGTAGGGTCTAAAGCCGGTGAACGTGAACGTATGTTCACGTTCGGTTCACGAAAAGTCCGGTTCGAACGTGCGTTCAGAACCTGACCGTTGCATCACTATCGACGGCACAGCATTGGACACTTTGTTGAGCACCAACAATATGTAGTAACCTCTGCAGGATAGGAGACAAGGACACCAACTTGAATATACAGTGTCCAACCAGTGTAAATCTTCAAGCCTATCAGCAACCATCGGCACTACTTCCTGGACGCTTTACCTACCATATGATCTGCCAGCATTTCCCATGGAAATTCCCATCCAGATCTGTACCGTAGAGTCCTTCCGTTAGAGGTTTCATACGTGAGCGCTTAAGTACCTTTTCAACTGTCTATATTGTGCAAGTCCTTCCGTTAGGTGTCTTTATGCGTTATCCAAGAGAGGCCCTCCGTGCTTGCCCTTCCCTATTACAAGTCCTGCCGTTGCGAATCTTTATGCATGACCATACTAAGAGGGTACCTTGTCGTCAGTTTTCCCGTCCAGATCTCGAGCGTCAGGGGTTTCGATTGAGATATCATCTCGACAGCGTGAGTATCCCGCCGGCGGCCGAGACTCTAACTCTTAGTAAGTAGGCACAGTTGGGAGACTAGAAACGATGTAAAGTTGTATGTGTAATACTAGTATACATGCCGTCTTCGTGTCATCATCACCTGTAGGTTACACGTTAGTTCACGACTATGGACGATGCACCAGACAGTGTGTTTTACATGTTCTGTCATTATTCGACGGACTCGGACTACTAGTACCACTCAACAATAGCGGCGATTTTAACATCTTCGTTCCTTTGATCAACGAAGGGCACAGCAATTGAGTTCGGGTGTTGGCAGGGACTGACGGCGGCGGCAGCCGGGATTGTGATCTTCACATGAGGACTGCAAAGAGACAGGTAGGTGTTTACTTTTAATTTTGTTGACGGGCTGTCGTATATGACGACTTGTTCCTCTGATGGATCCATGCAGTGGCAACGATGAACGATGGTCATTAATTCGAGTGAACACACACTTCCGCATCGATGCATGACCCGGCGTCGTTTTCACCTCGCTCACGCCCGCGCAAACTGCTGCCGTGATTGCCAGCTGTCGTCTGCATGTCATGACATTCGGAAATGCCAACCTAACACAAGTAGCCATTGCTTGAGTGTTGTAGTACCTGCCCGACATCTCCGAGGAAGGATGCATGCATCGGAAAGGGACAGCCGCGGCATACCGACCATCGGTTTATACTGTAACACTTATCAGCTCCGGTCCGTGACATTCGGTCGAACCAACATGTTTTATCGGAGTCACTGAACCTCCGTCAGACTCACTCACGTTTACTAAGCGCACGTCCAGTTTACTACATGGTTCCGTGCGCTGCAGTGGATGCGGCACACTGAGACCGCCAATGGTCATGACAAGTGTGGGGACTTGGACGTGTACAAGGCTCCGGGAGTGACAGGGTCACAGGATACGCCTGTAGTTTGGGCTTGTGGAGGCCCTAAACATTGGTAACGTGGATCGTGTGGCAATCTTCTCCGAATCACCCATTCTCACCTCTTTATTGCCTGTAGCTAGTTGGATTTTATGTTTCCATCCAGTGAATATTCATTACCACCTACCCATCCGCTCTCACCCCACACTTCCGTTCAACATTCAATCGAAACGGGGCTACGTTAGCCCCGCTTTGACGCCTCTGAAGCGGACATGACCATGAAGCAAACAATCACGGTGGAGAACTTGAGGATACATCACCATGTGCCCGGCAGAGCTTTATCTCGGCGGGGCGACTTGCGTGGACGGATGAGCACGTATGTCCAACGAAATGGAAACGTGTTCGAGGAAGGGTCATGAGGGGATGTGCCAAGCGAGGCGGTGTTATGCCACTTGTATAAGACGCAGTAACTTTATCGCCACCAAGAACTTCTTGAAGCCGGCGTGTAATCAAGTTGTACTTTTTTCTACTTCTTCTTCTGATACCATCCTGGGTCAAAGGTGGTGGTGGTAAGAGGCAAAGACGTGGATGAGTATCGAGTGACTCGAATCACCGGACAAGTTGCTGGCACGTGCTACACACTGATCGGCCTTCAGTACTCAGTACTCAGTGTTATTAGGCAACGCGCAGCGGTGACTCAAAGCGAACCACAATGACTGGCGAGCAAGTAACTACATATTCCGAAGATGGGGAAATACAGGAGCGAGACGAGCGACCTTATATACAACGAAATGGAAACGAGAATGGAACATAAACATATACGCTGGCACAACGCGAGCGATCGGGATGAGGTAATAATCAAGAATATGAGAACGAGACGAAAGAAATGCTAACACTGCTAAAGAGCTCGAGTACTCCTCGACACAAATCACCAGGTTCACATGACATGTTCTCTTGCCACAATGCCATTCCACCAATGGGATGTGGATTGGGTGTTTGCAAGAGCGATGTTGCTTCCCAAACATCCTGTGGTCACCGTGCAGCATTAGCCGCGTCGTGACTTTGCATCCCGAATTCCCGAGTGTAATCGGCCGCCAGCCCTGGCTGGCGTTTCACAAGTACACTGCAACTAGATTAGCATGGCAGGGTACGACAAGACGGACAGACGTACCACAGGCAACAAAGGGATGCTCGGATGCTCTAGGGACATCCATCATGATGATCGACTCCATTCGACTAGAATGGTGACTTTGCCCTTGCAGAGCGTCAACGCAGGGTCAGGAGAGAATAGTAGCCAAACTCACCAGGACAAAGGTCGCAAGAAAAGTATCGCGTTCTTGCTCTTGAAGGTTTTCTGCTTTGTAGTGTTTGACTCCACGGTCGCCTCTGATTGATTTTGCTTCTTTTTTGATGTTTTTCCGTCGTAGGTAGGGATCAGGAGGCTTCCATCGTCGTCGCCTCTGTCGTAGGTAGAGGTCAGGAGGCCTTGGTGGAATCGGTGGCTCGCAGTGTTTCGATCGACGATGTACTACTAACTGTTGCAGCGAAAGGGACCCTTGTGTCCAAAGATGCGGATGCAGGCGTGGAGCTGACTTCAGTCGTGTCGCCGTGCGTCGATGAGGGCGAGATCGCATGTTTGAACGACAGCGGAGGAGAGTGGGCGTCCTCTTCAACGACGAACTCGTCGGCCAGTGATTCCTCGGAGATGGGAGTCAGCGGTCTCGCCGGTACATACGTAGCTAACTCCTCCCAGACGTTGTCAATACCCAAACCGTCATCTTTCTCCGTTCCGTCATCTTGATCGCCCGAGTAGGAGCCGTTGTAGTCCTCCAGTGAGGATGGACCAGAACGCGATGTTCGGGGATTGGCAGAATCCGCCAATAGATCGTCGGGGAAGAGGACGGAGAAGTTGAGAACAGGGACGGCGAGCAGTCTCCTCGCATCCTCCAACATTCGATCTATCGCGTTTTGCATACGAGGTTCAACTTCATCCGTCCACTCTTCATCTTGACTGAAGTGGAACGAGAAGTTGTCAGATTCGCGTTGCGACTCCTCGTCAGAGAACTCGGGCGACCGAGCAGGTTTTTCCGGCACCGTGGAGGCAACCGTCGTTTGGCCGGTCAACGAGGTGGCAGACGGTGCTTGGGAAGACAGATAGGGGGAAGGGATGGATGTAGAAACTGTCGTTGGGCTGGCGGGCTCCGCGGAAATCGAACCGCCGGGCCTTCTGGCGGTTTCGACTCGATGCTTCAGGGATCCTTTAAGCGACCGTCCTTCCGCAACGGGGTTGATATGAGGCTATGGTGGGATAGGTTCGTCAGACCGCCCGGTATGAGATCATGCAGGTGTACATACCAACGACTTTGCCCTTGGAACGCCAGCGTTCCTCAGGCTCTGCGTGCAACGCTTGGCGACCCGCCCAGCGGGTGAAAGGGACAAATGAGCGACGTCCTCAACAGAGGCGAGGGACAGTAGGGGGTCACCTGACGGATGAGTTGGAATGCTGCTACGTCAGTGTGCAAGTTCAAGGTGATGTCATCACTCACCCGCTTTCCTGATGTAGCACCAGCGCCACGAGTACTTACCGAGGCCGAACGACGCATATGTGGAACGCACCTCTCGGACCTGGTGGTTTTGTCCTGGCTGGTCGCAGTATAAAGTCTAGGTCTCCCTGGAATCGGAGTCTGAGCGGCGTGAACCGACCTGCAACGTAAGAAATTGTGAGTAAACCTAGATACAATTGGCATGCTGCCTGTCAGTCAGTCCTCTGAACCTCAGACGGTGTCACGAACATTTTTTTCCCTCTATGAGAAAACATTCGAAATATCTGGTTCAGACGACAGAGAACACACGGCTTCCCGTTGGCACAGTTCCTATTACGGGCGGAGCGACTCAGTCTCTCCGCTAAGGGTAGAAAACGAGGTGCGTAGTACCTCAGCAGGCTCTGAGCGGCCTGCCAATGCCCTTAACGATCTCTGCAAAGTTATTCGTTGACATTATCTGATCCAGTTGTCCTTTCAAGTGAAGGTCCATGGCTTCCCGATCGAGTGGCCTCGTCGAAGCCATCAACAGCCCAAGTTGCTCGATCCCCGCCGGCCGTAGCGATCACCAAGTTGAACTGCTGGCCATGTCAGACAGATAGATCGCTCGCGATGACAGGTGGGCAGGGATAGAAACATTTGAGTCGCAGGGTGGATGACTTCGAAACCCAAGGCAAGTCTGAGGGAAGGCATTGGACTCTGGAGGGAAAATGTGAGCAAGCGATGGCAATGGCAAAAGCTAACGGTCAGAGAAAAGGCGTGATGGTAGTGTCGACAAGAAAAAACTACGTACATACTTTTGTCCCATTCATGTGCGAGGGATAGACGTCCATATTGATAAAGCTCTCCTGTGGTCACCGGGTCGTTCAAGTCATTTCTGGAACATTCAAACGCCGCCGAAGTAGCGCAATCTGTCGAGCTGGTCGTGATTTCATAGCACTGAGGTTGAGTATTTAGCGATAAACGGTTAGAGGACTTGATAGGACAGAACGAACACCCACCGACTAGCATGCAGGACCGCGAACACGTCGCTGATCTGGACGCGGTTGTCTAGAGAATTGCTGACTCAACCAGTCAAGCAATGTCGGGAATCGAGTTTCCCATTCCTCACGTCGTGCGTCATCTGAGGGACAAGTGGATGGAAGGAATAGGCTTTTGTCACTCTCAGCGTTATCGTAAATCGATGGTCTCCCGTATGGTGTCTGTTGGGATCATAAGAGCGCGTAGCGTATCGACGCGAGGCATGCGTTGGACAGTGCAACATTGCCAGATTGACTCACCCCTTCAAATTGTACCTGAATTTCGTGTCGGAATGCGCCCTGGACCACGTCAGATGCAACCAAGGCGAATATAATGGATAAAAACCGAGAGACGGGAGGATAGAAGGGTCTCGCTGTGGGCCACGTCCGAGGAGGAAAATGGAAGCGAACCTTGAATATGGGATTATGTATACGACGTGTCAGCCTCCCGTAGGTTCGGAGTCGGGACTCCACTGATCAGGCGCAGAGTCTGCCCCTTGGAAGGATTATCCTTGATGCATAGGAATGAGTCACGCCGGGCTAGGTTGAACAAGTTTTTGAAGTCGACGCATAATCAAGTACTTTCTACCTTATATCTAAGCTTGCTCTTCTGGCCAAAGTCAAAGGAGGGAGTGGTGGAAGGCAATGACACGGTGATAATGATGCCTTTCGCGCCACCTCCCGCACCCTGGTCGTCCTTCCTGGCGGTCGGACTCCTCCTCGCTTTCCACTGGGTTCCATCGAACCCTGGCGTGGTGTGCGAGGTGTTCCCACCCACCCTCGCAGCTCAAGCGCTCACCATTGGCCCAGGACAGTTCGTGGAGCCGGACAGCGCTTCGCGCTGCCGCCCGTCCCCACTCCATTCCGTCACTCTCGTCTCCATCTCCGTCGCGCTCGTCATATCATATCTCTGTTTCGTATTTCTTGGTATCATATAGGGCGTACCGATCATCTGGTTCTATCACGACTGCCGCCGTAGCACTGAATCCCGTTTCATTCGTGATGTATGGACCTACAAGTACAATATCATCAGCCTGCGTCTTTATGTGTCCGCAGAAATGAGTAACGATCCACAGAACACTGGTATACGTCGCTCTCACATGTATCTCATGGCCCGGTATTCTCCCCATCCTTATCCGGACCATAATCTAGAGGGCAGCGTCACTCATGGCGACAACAAAGGAGCTACACCGCCGTGTAGCTTGAGCGTCGCATGGAGTCGGATGTTCGGATGCGAGTCCGAGACATCAGGTGAAGTCGTGAGCGTAGAACTAACGTGGGAACTTGTCATTCCACGACTTATCGCACACTCTCGTGTCGCCTCCCTACTACACCATTGGATAGTAACCCCGTCCCACATACAAACTTTCAATTCACCATTCTGACCGACACTTCGATCAGCCTGAAAAATGCAAACGACTGACATTCTGACACTTTGGAAGCTTCACGCCGGTCACACCATTCCAATATCACATACTTCAATGTGGCCAGTTTGCGACTAACTTTAGATTCTAGCCCGCAGCCTAATGTCTCAGGTTACGCTTCTGTGACCACAATATGTGAGTTGTCATTTCTTCGTTTGATGCCACCTGATGCGAGAAGAAAGGCCCGAAATAGTCGAGTTTCTAGAAGCTGTTCACCTGCATTCTAGCCTTTTGATTCCTGGAGACGTAGGAATAGGCAAACAGCCCCCATCCTGCTGGCCCAATCACTGGACAATGTGGTCATGGCGTTGTCCTTTGATCGCCTCTGATCAAACCCATCGTTGATGAGATAGCTAACACCCGTCCCCAAAAAAATCTTTGGACCTCTAAATGTGTGGAGGGTAGACCACGCATGTCGACATCTTAAAATAACCGCTAGTCTCTGCTCTCCAACTTATTGTGGTTATCCTACAACGGTATCTCGAGGCCGCGGGCGACACATCTTGGCGTGCGGTCAGTGTTCCTTATCGAATGGCTTGGCGCATGGCGAAGGACAGGAGCTGCATGGGAAAGACAATATGTCGTAGGCACCCGAAACGGTCCGATCGCTCCCCGCTGGCCCATGGGATCATACCTGTTGACAGGTCACTGATGGCTCTCGCTGAGATGAGAAGTCTCCTTACCCCCACCCGCCAGCTGCCCCACACTATTACACACCACCATCGCGTAGGGTCGCGCATCCTACATACCACCATGGTCACTGTCTGGCATACCCGCGAGGATCACTTCCTCTCATATGTCAGTTCCCTCTGTCTGATAAGGGTGGTAATTCACCTAAACAGTCCTGGAAGGGCGACGGTTGGGGTAGCGGTACCCCGGACGAGACTTTTCGCAGGCTCGAAATCGCGCCCACCCGTCTCCCCACCTGCCCCTGTGCGTACTACCATGAGTACAGGTTTGATGCGGACCTAATATTCGGAGAGGGTCGACCGGCGGGCCAGGCCACTCCTTCGTATATTGACTTACCTCAATAGTCGCGCTTCGCGCTCCCTAGACTCCTCGACTTTCAAGGTAGTAGTGTTCGCATTCGTGGCTTGGAGCACACTGGCAGATTTAGAGTATTAATTCCTAACTTGTTTCCGCGATGTCACATTCCAATGCGATTCGCCTCTGTTCTCATCTCAGAACTGAGACGACAAGTAGATGGTATTTCTCTGGACCCTTGTACCTGCCTCCTTCGCGTCCGACTCGTCCCAAGTCACTCACATGGTACCGTGCAAGTGAACCTCACTTCTTCAATGATGTGTTTGTGGTTCTCGTGTTGCGTCGGGGTTTACTCGTTCAAGCACATCGTAACGTGGTGCCAAACCACTCTGTCCCCGGATGAGTTACTTACATTACGTGGCCAGTCCAACGTGTACCACTTCCGAGTCACGTTGGAACGCGGGTACCAGCCTGAGGCGAGTGCAAATTCAGCTCTCCATTCCCTCGTTTTGCGTACAAGTCGACACGTATCATCGCGAGCAGCTAAGTTCCTCAGGCATGGCCTGGCGACCGATGACAGCGGTAACTCGAGACCCTCCCAGGCATGAGATCTTGCCCATGCCAAGAAAGTACATTGCAGAGTCTTAGAAGCTTTTTGAACGGATATATATTACATTTGTTACCTACTAGATGGCGATCTTTCCTCATACCAATCCACGGTGCCCAAATGTGATAAATTACACCCCCTACAAACTAAAGCAGGAAAATAAAAAAAAGGGGGACCCTCAGTCAATTCACACTGCCAAGCTCCTCGACTCTTTCACCGTCAGTATATCGTTCTTGACATCGTCGTTCTCGTTCGACATTTCCTCAGAAACCCTCACCACATCGTGGTCATCTAATATTGGTTGTGGTCCGTGGTCCGTCGCCCTCTGGTAAAAGTATGACAACGAGAGAATTTCGGTCACCGCGATTCCGAGAAAAAACCAGAATGCTGCTGCACGTCCGTAGTACTCTTGCGGACCACCATGCGCAGCTTCCACCGACGTCTGGATAGACGTGAACGCCGCAAGCCCGACCGCCGAACCAAATTCGAGGGCTCCGTTGATAATGGCACCCACCGTCCCTGCCATGGACGCTGGTGTAGCCTGGAAGATGGCAATGCTGTGAAACCAATCAGCAGACGGAACATGTAAAATAGAAATGGTCGCTTGGGTACATGGTGTGGGTATACGTCAAGCTTGTCCCAGCACTGCCAATTATGAAAGCGGGGAATATGTACGTCCAGTAGTCCTCTGGCCGACCACCGCCTACAGCACACAGGATGTTGGACGCAGCAGTCAGAGAATAACCAGTGAGAATGATCCACTTCGGGCTAAACCGTCTGGACAGCGACCCCGTACAGCTTGCTATGAAGCCAGCCACACCGATCGGGAGCCTAAAGGAATATCAAAATGACTATTTCTACTTTCGTGCGGACACTTACATGTGGATTGCAGCTGAGATGATTGTCCAGTGAAAAACATCCTGCCACAAAGTCGTGAAAACGATGAAGACCGAAGTCAACCAAAAGATCGGGACCAGCGCTGAACCAAAGAGGACGGCAAAATTGTTGTAGAACCACGTTCGAGGAGGACTATGAAAGAGAATAACCAACTCGTGGGTGCAGATAAGAGAAGGTGTGACCTACATCGTTGCCTTGTGAGGGGGGACTATGGTCTCCCAGTAGAAGAACCCAGCAATCAGGAATATCGAGATGATCAACGGAGTGAGGACTCCTGCGGTGGCCCAGCCATCTGCCGATCCAGACGACACTGCGTAAATGAAAAGAATGAGTGCAGCTGACGGTTCTGCATTAGCATTGTACATGATATGCATTTCGCGAAGATGAGGCACACCAGTCAGGACAAAAATGCCAATCAAATCAAGACTCTTCCATTTCGCAATGTGTGGATGAGCCCTATCTTTACTCTTTGCGATTTCCGGGGGGATCGCGAGTATACAAGTGAAGGCAACTGGAATGGCGATGATTGCAACAATCCAGAAGACCCAGTGGTACGAGATGTATTGGACAAGAACTGCTCCAATCAAGAGCCCAAGCACTGCGCGCGTAATATTGCTATTTGCAAAGCTGGGAACAACGCTAACACCTACCATTCCCAAATGCGCCACAACCTCCAAAGACACCGATCGCGCGAGCTTGTTCGAGTGGTTCGGGAAAGACGTGCACCAAGAGGGCGAGAGCTGAAGGTATCGTCAACGCAGCTGCTGTGACATATGTTAGTACACTCGATATCCCATATTTTCCTAGTACTTACCAATGCCCATGACCGATCTCAATGCAATGAATGCGATCTTGTTGCTTACAAACCCAGCTGCGATAGAGAGAATACCCAGAACAGAAACCCCTGCAATGAAGGTTTTTTCTAACATTTATTGAGACTCTGAACTGCAGAGAAGGACATTGATGCTCACTTGGACTATAGACGTCACTTATCCGTCCGCTCTTTAGACGCAAGTCAGATCACATAACCATAACAAGAGAGAACGTAACAAGACATACAATCAAGAGGAATGACGCAAACGTGAGTTTGAATGCACTGATGATCCACGCGGACTGAGTCCCTGTGATACCCGTAGAAACTTCGAGAGGAGGTATTGCGGGGTAAAGTGCTGCATCGCCGAAACCCTGCAAGAAACGTGCAAAAGAGAACAACAACAATAGAACCAATTTGTGTATCAATGACAGCCGCTTTGGGGGTCCACCGGCTAGTGTTTTAGCATGTGGCCCAGGAGCCGGTGACGACATCGTGCTGAAGTCTCGAAACAGAGAGAATTGCGGTCAGACGATTGCACGCGTGCGAGGGGGAAGGTTTTGCTTTTCCTTGAACCAGCTCCATCGCGTCTTATAAGGACCGCCCTTGCCGGAATCAGGAACCGACCAATAATAATGTGTGGACAGACGGCACAGAATCCAGATGTTGACCTTCTGTCCCCATTTTTCTGCCTGAACACGATCAAAACACACTTCGAAGTTAGTCATATCCCATCCGCAATCAGCGTGCGCGTTCCACATACAAGAATATTTGCATACACAAATGCACCATTTCGCAAGCCTCCCAGACCATAATGTAGATCGTCACTCATGGCGAAAACAAAAGGGCTCACCTAGCTCGAGGGTGGCATGGAATCGGAAGTTCGGATGCGAGTCCGAGACGTGAATGATCGTGAGCATAGAACCAACATAGAACTCGTTATTTCACGATCAGTGATGGGCTGTTTTCCTCGGAGGCCAGATGTGGTTCGCAGACTCGTGTTTGCCTCCCTACACCAACATTATCGACCCCGGCTGCCACAGTCATAAGACTTTTATTTGGACTTGCCGACATCCTTGGGTCTTTGCACGGTGGGCTAGAGTCACGGTTGAGTTCATTGAAGTTCCTGAGGCAAGTTTTGGAGTCTGAGTCTGACTAAGCACACCGTGCCGCGTAAGTTCATCCGAGCAACAGCTTGAAAGCCTCACGGTTATATTACAATATTACATACTTCAGCGTCGCCACTTTGCGACCAACTTTAGAGTCTGGCCCGGAACCTCAACTTGCATCAGGTTACGCTTCTCAGGTGGCTACAATATGTGAGTTGTGATTTCTTCGTTTGAGGCTACCTGGTGTCAGAAGAATGGGAAGACTCTAGTTTCCAGAAGCTGTTCACCTGCATTTCAGCCTTCTGAGTTCTGGAGACATACGGAAAAGGCAAACACCCCTCCTGCTGTTCCATCGCTGGGCAATGTGGTCATGGCACGTCCCTTGATCACCTCTGATCGAACCCTATTGGTGATGAGACAGCCGACACCAGCCCCCCAGAAAGGATCTGAGGAGGACTAAAATCCCACGCAGATCGACGTCTTAAAATCGCAAAAAAAAATCGTCACTCTCTTTACCCTTCAACTGATCCCGTGGTGATCCTACAACGGTACTGCAAGGCACTGGCAATACATCTCGGCGTGCGGATTGCGCATGGTGTAATCTGGAGCGCACTGCCGGATTTAGCAGAGATTCTTTAACTTCCTAACTATTTCCACGATGACACATTCCAATGCAATTCGCCTCTGCGGTCACTTTTGAACTGAGATGACAAGTAGGTGACGTTCTTCGAGACCCTTGTACGTGCTTCCATTGCGACCGTCTCATTCCAAGTCACTTACACAGTGCAAGTGAACCTCGTTTTTGTGGATCTCGTGTTGAATTGGATTTACTCGTCCATGCATATCGTGACGTACGTCCTTCAATTAACAGGACGAACGCTATCTGGATTCTTGCCATTTGATGACTAAATCCGGTGAAGACACGGTCCTTCCCTCCGTTACCCACATGCTGAAAGAAACAATACAGTTCTGTTGGCGTTGAACGCAAGTCTTCTCCCTAAATAAAGGAACACATTTCATCGAGGCTCGTCTACTACGCAATGTGCCCAATCATAACGACGGTCACCATGCATCTCGACACTTTTGGGGGCAGAGCAGAGGATGGTTCATTTTGAGGGGCCAAATTTAAGGTCGATAAATGTCCAGACGCAAGTCCGACCGCGGACATGGTTGGAACGTGCCAAATGACTCGGTCCACGGGGTGAGTCACTTACATTAATTTATACGGCCAGTCGAACGTGTTTCGTTATAATATACTAGAAGTCTAAGTCGTCGTCCGACAAGACCGCTGGTGATACACCATGCAAATGTGGATGCTGGTCCTGAGATGATGTATGCTGGTTTTGAGCGTCGTAAGCCTCGTGGTACCCTGAATGTTCTTCAGGCTTGCGGAATGCGGGAAGGACCTGCGGATCAGGATAGGGGATTGAGCTGGGATTTTTTGCTGAGTTGCATTGCATTTTTGGGACGGGAACGCTCGCAGAAATTGTTCCTGTACTGGGTGCGAAGTGTGCCTGCGGAGTCGACAGGAAGTACGATAACATAGTTCCGGACGAAACAGATGGCATGGGTGGTCTTGAGAATGTCGAGGACGTCAACGCGGGAAGTGGGTGTCATCGCGCGTGTTGTGTACACTCCAGGTATTCGTGACTGCAGTGAGGTCCTGGGCGACGACGAGAAGGAGCACCTCCGTATCTGCCTCGTGGGTCTTGACATGGGGAAGAAATGCTGGGTGGCGTATCTCCGGAACCACAGGCGGGGGCGGGAGCTCAAAGTCCATGATACTGCCCAAGGATGGCTTGGACGTCTTCAGGTTGGCTAAGCCCCTGGGCCCCGGACACGGATATGAGCCAGCCATCCAGCATCTTCGAAGGGCTGTTCAACGACCTCAGCGGCGCGTTACGAAACGAAGAAAGTGGGGACGTATATTGACTTTGCAGCGATGCCAGTCTTTTAAAACAGTGCTCGAGGTGAAGGTGCTCTTATGCTGCCGAGAGTCATGACCCTTTGGCGTCTAGCCGTGCTGCTGCGACTTTGGAATCGCTAAAGCGGCTTGTTGCTCAGGTTCTTGTGGGGGTGAAAGGCGGTCAAGCAACACGATCTTGTTGCAGCATCTGAGGCAGGCGAGGAGGACCCCTCGCCCTCGCCGGTGGTGTAGTCTATAGGGTTGAGGGTGGGCGGGCATTGTGGACGACGACGACGAGCAAGGACACGTGCAGATGATCCAATTGGTGAAATTTTGTCGGAGTTGGGCAAGAGTTTCAAAAACCAAACGCAAGCTCTACGGCGTTAGTGAGATCCACACTACCACTCCATGATGGAGTGATTCTGAGGGACGACGGTCGGTCGAGCTCACTGGCAACTTCACATATCGGATCCCGGTTTTGGAAATGAGGCTGATGGTGCATGGCATAACAGGCATGTAAGAGTACGTCGCGGAAAGTTGTGGGCAAGCCGAACGGATAAATACTACATTTACCTATAACATGCCCTATATTCTAAGCAATGATGAATGATGGCCAAGCTGAAGCGCTGATAAATGACAATCGAAACAGGAAAAAAAATGACAACCCAGAATCAAATGAAATCACATCACACTGCCAGACTCTTCGACTCCTTCACCGTCACTGGGTCCTTTTTGTCGGTTTCGTTGGGTGTATCCTCTGAGACCTTCACATCGCGGTCATCTAATTCTGGTTGCGGTCCGTGGTCCATTGCCGTCTGGTAAAAGTATAACAACGAGAGAATTTCGATCACCGTGATACCAAGAAGGAACCAGAACGCGGCTGCACGCCCGTAGTACTCTTGCGGACCACCATGCGTAGCCTCCACGGATGTTTCGATAGACGTGAGTGCCGCAAGCCCGACCGCCGAACCAAATTCGAGAGCTCCATTGAAGATTGCGCCTACCGTACCTGCCATGGACACTGGTGCAGCCTGGAAGATGGCAATGCTGTCAAACCGTGATCATCAGATTTGACACGTAGTCGGAATGATCACTTGAGTACTTTGTGTGGGTATACATCAACATCGCACCAGCGCTGCCAAGTGTGAAAGCGGGGAATATGTAGGGCCAGTAGCCATCTGGCTGACTGCCACCTACAGCACATAGGACGGTGGCCATAGCGACCAGAGAATAACCAGTGAGAATGATCCATTTCGGGCTAAACACCCTGGACAGCGACCCTGTAAAGCTTATTACGAAGCCAGCCACGCCGATCGGGAGCCTAAAAGGAATATCAAAATGACTATTTGTACCTTCGTGCGGACGCTTACATGTGGACTGCAGTTGAGATGATCGTCCAGTGGAAAACATCCTGCCATAAAGTCGTGAAAATAATGAAGACCGAACTCCACCAAAGGAATGGGAACAGCGCTGAACCAAAGAGGACGGCAAAATTGTTGTAGAACCACGTTCGAGGAGGACTATGAAGGAGAATAACCAACTCTTCGGCGCGGATAAGAGAAGGTGTGACCTACATCGCTGCCTTGTCAGCGGGGACTATGGTTTCCCAGTAGAAGAATCCAGAGGTCAGGAACATAGAGATGAGCAACGGCGTGAGGACTCCTGCGGTGGCCCAGCCATCTGCTGATCCAGACGTCACCGCATAGATGAAAAGAATGAGTGCAGCTGACAGTGCCACATGAGTATTGTAACGGTCAGCACTTCATGAAGACGAGACACACTGGTCAGGATAAAAATTCCAATCAAATCAAGACTCCTCCATTTCGCACTGTGCGGGTCAGGTCTATCTTTACACTTTGCGATTTCCGGGGGGATTACAAATATACAAGCGAGGGCAACTGGAATGGCGACGATCGCAACAAACCAGAAGACCCAGTGGTACGAGGTGTATTGGACAAAGGCTGCTCCAATCAAGAGCCCGAGCACTGTGCGTGTGATATTGTTGTTTGGAAGGCTGGGAACAAGGCTAACGCCTACCATTTCCAACTGCGCCGCAACCCCCAAACACACCGATCGCACGAGCTTGTTCGAGAGGGTCCGGGAATACACGTACCAAGAGTGTGAGAGAGGAAGGGATCGTCAATGCAGCGGCTGTAACGTATGTTAGTACACCCAACATCCCATGTTTCCTCGCCTACCGATGCCCATGACCGCTCTCAATACAATGATTGCGATTTTGTTGTTTACAAAGCCAGCACAGATAGAGAGAATTCCCAGAAAAGAGACACCTGCGATGAAGGCGTTTTCTAACATTTATTGAGCGAGCTGTCGAGAGGGACATTGGGGCTCACTTACTTGGATTATAGGTATCGCTTATCCGTCCACTCTTAATTGCACGGTCAGGTTAAATTACATCGCAATCAAGAGGGTGATGATACATACAATCAAGAGAAACGACGCGAATGTGAGTTGGTATGCACTGATGATCCACGCGGACTGACTCTGTGTGATACCCGTAGAAACTTCGAGAGGAGGTATCGCGGGGAAAAGCGCAGAGTTGTTGAAAGCGTCCAAAAATTGTGCGAAACAGAACAGCAACAATAGCAACAGTTTTCGTATCAACGAAAGCCGCTTTGGGGGTCCATCGGCCAGTGTCTTAGCGGGTGGTCCAGGAGAAGGTGACGACATCGTTCTGAAGCCTCAAAGCAGAGAGAATTGCGGTCAGACGAGTGTACCCGCACGAGGGGGAAGGATTCGCTTTTCCTTGAACGGCTCCATCGCATTTTATAAGGACCGCCCGTGCCGTGCGCCATCAGGTTCAACTACGACGACATTTGTGCTTGAGCAATTCACAGACTGCGGAAATGCCTCAAGGAAGCGGGGAGTCGAGTGTCATGTTTCGAGGTTACCGAGTGCAAGGAGGATCGACTGCTGGAATCGGGAAACCGACCAATAATAATGCGTAAGACGACGGCATAGATGTTGACCGTGTGTCCCCATTGCGGCGAGTTATTTTCTGCCCGAACACAATCCGAGTACACTTCGTTGGCATCATACATATCCACTCTGCAATCAACGTGAGCCATACAAGAATCGCACCATTCCACAAGCCTTCACAATCTAGAGGTCAGATCGTCACTCATGGCGAAAACAAATGAGCCACACCTAGCTTGAGGGTGGCATGGAGTCGGACGTTCGGAGGCGAGTCCGAGACGTGAAAAGATCGTGAACATAGAACCAACACAGAGCTCGTCACTTTCAAGTTACAGTCAGTGATGGGCTGTTTTCCTCGCCGGCACTGGTGGTTCGCAGACTTGTGTTTGCCCCCCTAACCAACATCAGCCGGAATATCGACCCCAGCTGCCACACCCACAAGACGTCCATTCGAACTTGCTGATATTGTCACATTCCTGTCTTTGTGCGGTGCGGTGAGAGTTGAGTTCATTGAAGTGTTGACGTCTATTCGCTGAGTCTGACTAAGCGGTCGGACCAACTTCATCATCAACCGCTATATTTTGAAAGCGTCACAGTTACACCATTCCGGTATCACATACTTCAGTGTAGCCAGTTTGCGACCAACTTTAGAGCCTGGCCCGCAACCTCATGTTGTCACGGTTGCAAGCATCAGGTTACGCTTCTGTGGCCACAATATGTGAGTTGTGATCTCTTCGTTTGATGCCACCTGCCCCCCTCCTGCTGGGTCGATCACTGGATAATGTGGTCCTTTGGTCGCCTCTGATCGAACCCCATTTGTGATGGGACAGCTAACATCAGCCACAGTCCACACCCAAGGACGTATTGCTGATGGTCAGACAGACGATTTTTATTGCGATTTAAGATACCGATATGCGCGTAGCTCTCCGAATCCACGGATCTAAATGTCCAAAGATTTCTTGGGGGATGACAAGTAGATTGCAACTTTCGGGGCCCTGGTACCCGCCTCCATCCAGTCCGTCTCGTCTCAACTCACTCACATGGTGCAAGTGAGCTTCATTTCTTAATGACGCGTTCTCGTGGTTCTTGTGTTGCATCAGGTTCACTCATCCACGTGTATCACAACATACGTCCTTCACTTAACAAGACGAAGTCTGTCTGGATTATCGCTATTGGATGACTGCATACGAGACACGGTCCTTCTCCTCGTTACCCACATGCCGAAAGACACGACATAGTTCTGTCGGCGACCGCAAGCCTTTATCCCTAAATAAGCGTGGAACACTTTCCATCGAGGTTCGCCTACTTGACGGCCACTATACTTCTATCACTTCCCCCGACACTTTGGGGGCTGACAGAGCACAGAGGATGGTTCATTTCGAGGGGGTAAATTTAGCGTCGACAAACGTCTAGGACGCGAGTCCGACTGCGGACATGGTTGGAACGTGCCAAACGATTCGGTCCGCGGGATGAGTCATATTCATTACAGTATACGGCCAGTCGAACGTATCTTCTGGTCTGGACTCGGAACGTTAGATCTGGCCTGGGGAGAATAATGGCCCATGGCTTACTGGATCTTGTTCGACTCGTTCAGATATGTAATAGTACTGGGTTGCGGGTATTGGGTGCGAATCTAAGGTACTCACTTGCTGTCATGTTGGGCTCGGAGTATGTGTGCCACTTCACACTGCGGCGTGTAGACGGAGCTTCTTTTATTGCAGGATGTTACTTTGTCCAATTTCGCAAGATGAAGCAATTGGCGTGCGTACTAGTTACTCGCACCTCTGGTGTATACGACACGATTCCCATTGTTAGAAGACCCGAGATTCGTAACCGCGCGTACTGTACGCAAGCGTACCATGTAGTGTAATTTAAGGCCTGTACAGCTAAATCTGAATTTGCTGATGTGGCACGCCGTCGGAACACGGTATAAGCCTGACAGAGCAGTATGTACTATGTAACTAGGACTTTTATTGCAGGATTATACTCTCCAATTTCCCAAGATAATTAGTAAAGCAAATGGCATGCATAAGTTACTTGTACTTCTGGTATGTACGACACTGTTCCCATAGAAGACATCCGAAATGCAAAACCACGCGTACTGCACGCGTGCGTAGGTATCATGTACTGTAATAGAATAAGTGGTCTACGGTATAAAGCGCAAGAGGCTAGGAACGCGTGCAAGATATGAGGCGGGACAGGTGCAAGTGACATGGTACACAACGAAAAGATGGCAGATAAGGAGGGACAGAACGCGCGCAGCGTAGGATAGGATATAAGGTAGAGTAACAGTCAAGCCCACAGGGGAAAAATGCACAATGGAGATCCGAACGAGGTGAACAAGAGCCGATTCAGCGTCTTGCTCCGCCATATACTCACCGTAAGCTCTCGCTTCTAGTTTCGTCCACGACTGCCTTCACCCACCGCAATACGACAGTCTCGAGCATTGTTTCCCATCCGTGGTCCTTCCTTGCGACGAGACGAGGGTCAAACATAAGAGGGGATTCAGCCGTAGCAGAGCGGATCTTCACTGGCGTTGGTGATAGCGGCGCATCAGCAGGAGCGGGGGAGAAGGTAGTGTGGCCGGAAGGGGAACGTGCAGGAGATGCACCGCGTGACTGTGTACGCGCCGGGGAAGAGGTGCGAGGGATATGGTCTGGCCGACCAAGTGTAGACGGGACGACGAGAGGAAGGAGGTAACGAAGCTTGAGCGCGCTGTACAAACGGTCAAGGAATGGTTCGGTTTGGGTGGCACAATACGTACCCGGCCCATAACCGCAGGTTGTCTATTCTTCGAAAAGTCCATCCTACTTTACCTTTTTCGTCTCCGTCCGCGCCATCTGCGGATTGCTCGAGAGAGGCGACGTCATGTATGGAGCCCACACTGATGAAACCCCATGGTTTGCGGGATCGACGCACCCCAGTGTTATATGCTGTGCAAAGACATTGGCCGGACGTGAGTGCACTGTAGAATGCAGATCTGTCAGATGTTGACGGAACCAGAGAACGGAGGCTCTCTGGAAGAAGGGCTATCAAGAGGGCATGTGCACGACCTGCAAGACAAACATTAGCAGAGATGTACACCCTTCCCTCCCTGTCCACTGACCGACAGGGTCATCTGCAAACAACGAGCGCTTAGCCCAACCGGGAAGGTCATCTTCGTCTATGCTTCCTGCCTCCGAGAGTATTTCCATGTCTTCGAGCTCTTCCGGAAGTGACATGCTGCGCATCGAATCGAGGACACCAGACGTAGAAACGACACGTCGCCCTGAGCGTGGTGCTTCACTGGGGAATCGGTAGGTGAACACATCGCCTGTGCTGACTCTCCGGTTCTGCCCTCCCCCTTCCCTTGTCTTCTTTGTATTTTTCTCAGCCTCCCTCTCCCAACCGCGTTTTCCATCCTTGGTGCCTCCGAATAGCACGTCGTCAACGAGGTCTACGTATCGTTCAACAACATCTTGCTCCTTGCCGAGAGCCGCCAGCGTGAAATCCTGCTTGTACAGCCACCCGCCACCAAGGACAAGCCGATCATCCCAATGCTCTCGCTTTTCTCGTTCTTCTTCGCTGAGGTTGTCGTACTCGTCCTCCCAAACCGGTATGGATTCTTTACGACCTTGTACGTGCACGAATGATATTGACATATCAGGATCAACATGAGGGAGGTCCGACTCATCATCCGACATGACTGCTGGTGATACACCACGCGAATGTGGGTGCAGGTCCTGGGATGAAGCGCGGTCACTTTGAGCGTCGTAAGCCTCATCGGATAAAGGTACCCTGGAGCGTTCTTCAAGCTCGCGGAGCGCCGCAAGGACTTCCAATGCAGACTTGCGGATCAAAGATAGGGGATCGAGCTGGGATTTTGGCTGCGTTGGGTTGCGTTTTGGGACTGGAACGTTCGCGGCGACCTTGTTCCTGTAATGGGTGCGAAGTGTACCTGCAGAGTCGTCAGGAAGCGCGATAACATAGTTGCGGACGGAACGGATGGCATGAGTAGTCGTCTTGAGAATGTCGAGGACGTCAACCATATGGGAAGTCGGTGTTGGATGGTTGGGATTGAGAGGGGCATCGCGTGTGTATATACTCCAGGCATGAGTGACTCCAGTGAGGTCCTGAGCGACAACGAGAAGGAGCGCCTCCGTATCTGTCTCGTGGGTCTTGACGTGGGGAGGAAATACTGGTTGGCGGACCTCTGGAACCACAGGCGAGGGTGGGAGCTCAAAGTCCATGATACTGCCCAAGGATGGCTTGGACGTTTTCAGGCTGGCTAGGCCTCCGATCGCGGGTACGAGCTGGCTGTTCAGCCTCTTTGAATGGCTATTGGAAGGCTTCAGTGACGAGTTACGAAATAAAGGGAGAGGAGATGTACGTTGTCTTTGAAACGATGCCAGTCTTTGTGAAGTAGTGCTGGAGATGCTCTATACTACCGAGAGTCATGACGCTTTGTCGTTTCGCCGCGCTGCGACTGAACGGTTTGAGCGGCTTGTTGCTTGAGTTCATGTGCGGGTAAAAGGCGGTCAGGCGACGCGATTTTGTTGCGGTCTCTGAGGCAGGCGAGGAGGACTCATCGCCCTCGCCGGAGTCAGTGTAGTCTGGGGTGAGGGCGGGCGTCGTTGAGTCGGGCATCGTGGACGACGACGAGCAAGGGAGGCGCAGAGGGAGGGGGGTCGTTTTGTTGGAAGGGGGGTCGAAGTGATATATGTAAGGCGGTGGACGTTGGACTGGTTTCAAGGCTTCTGCGGTGATGACACACGGCAAGGATCGCCACTACTGGGCCCAGCTCAGGGCTGCCCTCACAGCTGGCGTCTGGGCCTCCTCAGCGCCCGCAAAGACACCCGGCGGCGGCGCCTTGACCTGGTCAGAACTCATCCGCAAGTTCAACAAACATTGCACTGGCTTCCGGGATGTCGCAGAGATCGCAAGCCAGACACAGGTACTCTCTATCTGGCTCTCTGCAAATGCAACAGACGAGGACCAGCTCGGATCAGAGCCAGACGAACAACTCTGTCTCGAATCGGAGTGTATGTTGCTCCCCGAACGCGTCCAGGAGGCAACCCCGGGCTATGATGCACTTCAGAAGCTCCAGAGCACCCGTTCCGATGTACGTCGACCTCCGCTCTATTTGTCACTCATTCAACCTCGCCATAGTCTCTTTTCTTCGCCCTTGCCTACTATGCGTACGCGTTGGGAGAGCCATCCCAATGTCTCGATTATCTGTCCAAGGTACCTGGAATCTCTGATGCACAGGGACACATCCCGCTCTCCTCTACAGTCAGATCAGACGGTTCCACTCTCCATCCTCCAGGTTCTACCACAGACACGTCTACGTCGTGGACTGGTACTTTCGTATCGGCCGAAATACCACCCTCCACAACGAACATCATCAACGGTAGAGCTTGGGCAATAGCCGAATCCATTCGGAGTATATGTCTACAAGGTTAGATTTTATCTCTTCTGGTATTCTAGATGTAATCTTCGTCATCTGTCTAGGCATGTGCAACGAGAAGCTCCACTCAGAGGATCCTGAACTCGCCATCCAGTCATACGCGACCGCTATCCCTCTGCTAAACATCACCGAGTTCGAAATTCCGCGTTCCCTGACCGCATCAGCCTCTCCTTCCTCTTTTCCCCAGTACCGCGAACTCTGGCGCTGGGTAGAACGTGTCATGTTTCGTGCTATAACACTCCTCGCCCGCACGCGACATCTTGATGACCAAGGACTTATCTGGAACTTCTTCACTCACTACGAGTTCTGTAGCGCTCATTGGCCACCCACGTTTCGCACTTCCCATCGTTCGATCATCAACGTTCTGCATCTGCGCGCCCTCATCGTCCGATTCCGTGCACCCTCTCCTCCAGTGAATCCTTCACCCTCTATTCAGCCAGAAACCCCACCGCAATGGTTCAACACGGCTCGATCAATCGTCAATGAATACCGCACGATACTTGATAAGTGCGCCCACTTTCCCAGGGCCGGAGAACGGAACGTCAAGGTCGAAGATCTAGTCGATTTATCTGTGGCAGTGTGGGAAGCGAGTGGAGCAGTCGCAGATCGAGCCCAATGGGTCATTGATGTCAGTGAACTCTCTATCTCCCTCCGCCCATTCCTAAGCAGATAAGTAGGTCCTCTGGTGGGCTACACGGCTCACCTTCAACTCTTACCGTGTCTTTCGGCACATGTCCCGGCTTCTGTACATATCCGGAGATGCAGAGCTTGCAAAGCGTACCTTGCGCCTATATGTTGAAGTCGTGAGCAAGACACGCGCCGCGGGTGTCGACGGCGACAGTGACACAGACCGCCACTGGGTGAAAACGCTAGTGGAAGGTGCGAGGATGTTCTGTCGCCTAGCACTATCTCGGCTTGGCTCGGGTGGTGTCGAAGAAGCGAAAGAAGCTGGGGAGTTGTTGGAAAAGGCGAAAACACGTGTTGACTCCGCCGACAAGGAACTTGTCGCACGCGTCGCCCTTGCAGAAGGTATTTGGAATACCACCACTGCTATCATAGGCAAGTGGTTGCATTGCACTGGGGTCCTTTCGTGTCTAATTCCAGGAATTCTTTTCTCAGAAAGAGATTCACGTACTCGCCCGACCAAGTTACGCAATGCGTTGGAGCGTTATATCCACTCCGTCGAGGTATTCCCCACCCCCAGTGCACACCACCAGCTCGCGATAGCACTTGCACTGCCCAGTCCTTCGCAGAACCTGGAGGACGCTATTACCTCTGCACGTGCAGCCGTTGAAGGTGCTCCGAATGAGATTCGCCATTGGCATCTCCTTGGTCTATTGCTCACAACTCAAGAAGAGTGGACGAAAGCACAAGAGGTCCTGGAAATTGGCGCCTCGATTACCGAGTCTCTGTCAGAGCCAGACGAATCCCCAAGCGATACAGAGGCATCTCCAGACCAGATTGAGAAGAGTGGGCGAAGTGAAGGCGTGGCAGCGAGAGATCTTGAAACAGAGAAATGTGCAGAAGTACGCTCGCATGACAAGATTGGTGGCGTCGCGAATGGAGTGCACGTCCACGAGATGATCCTTGACCCTGACGCCACTACAATACCCCCTTCCGATACTCTCTTGTACACCCTTCCTGATTATCCCGACCCAACGTCCCAAGATGCTTTCGAGTACGCCTTACAATTGCGACTTACCCAGATGGCATTGGCAGAACATGTCGAGGGACCAGAAGGTGCGGAGGCTAAGTGGGTAGACGTCTTTGGATGGATTGCAGAGCAAAAAGGAACGGTTTCTGAGACTCAGCGTACGGGAACTCTTCCTGAATATTTCCGTTCCTGCTGAAAAGTACTTTTTCAGTGAGATCTTCGGTGGATACTGGTTCACGCTCAGCAGTTACACAGCCAGGCTCTGTAGTCCTTGTATCCGAAATACAAGAGACGGTACTTGAAGTTAAATCCGAGCTCCCTAGCCCAATTGAACCTTCGGCCGACCAATCAACCAGCAGAATGCGACCCCCTCCGATCACTGTTACTCCAGCGACACCAGCAGACACAGAGCGCAAGTTTCCTTTGTCTCCGCTCCTTAAGCGATCTTCCACGGACCGCGACGGCTCTACTGGAAAGAAGGTACAACAGATGCTCAAGAATCGTGTCCATAAAGGACAAGCGAAGATTAGCACCATATCAAGAAGGATTGGACATGGTGTCGTCAGGAATGGCAATTTGAAGCGGGCGAATTCGGCACCAGGTAAATTTTCATCTCAATAACGTTGGTCGTCTGATATGCATTGATTTCATGTCTTGCTCTGAAAGATTTCCACGCAGTCCTTCAAAATCACCATTATCAGGCATCTTCCATACATTCTCGCAGGCCTCTTCGCTCCTTGAAACGTAACAGTAATAACGAAGATTCTGAGGTGGTCGACGACTGTCCTGTTCCACCACCACCACCCACCCCACCTCTGCAAGACGCCAAACCAATTCCTCAAGCCTCCAGGGAGGACAAACTGTTGAGTGAGCTGTGGGCGTCGTCCGCCGCGACCTTCCGTAGACTGGGCAAGATCGACCAGGCGAAAGGTGCTATACAGGAAGCCGAGGTCAAAAACCAAGAGAATCCCTCCGTTTGGGTTCAGGTACGTCCTGCGCTCCAAATTACTTCACTATGGACCTATCTTAATGACGCGCTGGGTCAGTTTGGGTTGTATCACCACGCGCTAAACCACGATCGACAAGCGATCGAGGCATTTCAAAAGGCGCTCTTCATGTGCCCCGACGATGTCTCTGCCACCGTTCACATGTGTCGGATATACCTTACTCCTCGCCCATCTTCCCGGTCCTCCGAGTCGAGCGCCGATCCCGATCCTGACAAAGTTGACCTAAGCGCTGGTCTTCTCGGATACATGTCGCACGGTTCAGGATGGGACGTCCCCGAAGTATGGTATTTTCTCGCCAAGGCGTACGGTTTGCGGGGTCAAAAGGACAAGCAACGCGAATGTCTGACGACCGCGCTATCGTTGAGCGAGAATCGGTGTATCAGGGACCTTGGACGTGCGGTGGGGTGGTGTCTGTGAATTGGATTGCGATCGCCGTCAGCTGGTCTCGTCTTTCCGGCCTTGGGCTGGTTTCCTTTCTAAGCCTTGCCCTTTGCCCTTTTCTGCAAACGGCTTCTGCGTACGTGTACGTGCGCACTGTTTGCACTAATCTGCGGGTCTCTTGGCTTGCTTTTTCGATGTTGGATCTCTCGGTAATATAGTAGTACGCGTGATCGGGTTTCTGCTGTGTGGTTTGCAGCAAAGTCTGCGCTGCATCCCTCAGAACGCAAAGCATGATCTTATTCGTCATATGTTCTATGTTGACGAACGGGCATAGCCCAATAGCAAGACGAGCGCGGCACGTGCACAGACAAATATGTTGATTAGTAATCAACCTCCTAGGCTCGTAGTCAATCTATTGATAAGTCGAGCAGCATATTAGGGGGAGCATCAATCTATCGTTGCCTCTCGCCCCTCACAAGGGGTCATCCGTCTGTTCCTAAGTCTCAGCCTTATCCTCTTGCACACATCCCCGTCTTGCGACAGGTTATGAGCCCTGCGCTCTGACCCTGAAACAGACAATTCTTCGACACCATGTCGAATGCTCCACCACAGCTGCAGAACCTAGCCGGACCCTCTTCGGGTCAGGCACACAACACCACCACAACAAACAATGTCAATACATGGCAGCCATCGTCCTCCCAAACCGCCGCTAGTGCACCAGATGCCAACAACATGGGAAGCGGACATGCGAGGAAGCGCACGTGCAGCATCTGCAAACGCAAGAACCATGCCACCGCCGACTGTCGCTTCAAAGGGAAACCCAAGTGCGACGTCTGCGACAGATTCGGTCATAAAGGGACCGACTGTTGAAAAAACCCAGCCAATAAGGGCAAGGGAAAGATTAGCAAGGGCGACAAGGATAAACGAGATCCTGCGCCGAACAAAGATAAAGGGAAGGCACGTGCAAATTATGCAGCGACTGATTCCGGAAGTGACGAACACTTCGAAGCACATATAACACTAGATAGTGATAGTGATGACGAAATGTCAACGGCCGTACAGGCCTCCCTTTCCGCTTATCCCTGGATAGCTGACTCGGGTGCTACAATTCATATATGCACACAACGAGATGCCTTCACCACATACACGACACTCAAGAATCGAACCGTAAAAGGTTTGGGTGATCGCGATGTGAGTGCAATAGGCCAGGGAACAGTGGTATTGAGGGGAAAATACAAAGGGGCAGCTACAGAAATCCGCTGCCTAAAGACTCTGCACGTCCCCAAAGCACGCACTAATCTATTTTCAGTGGCGCACTTCCATGCGGGCGGCAGACACCTCATCCTTGCGGACGGACCAATGGTCCTATCAGATCCACACGGAAACCAATTAGCAACAGCTACAAAGGGAAACAACCTGTTTTACCTGGATGTCGAAACGTTGACTAACAACGAAGCCAATTTGGCCATCAAAGTCAAAAGTACCTGGACATGGGAAGAATGGCTCTGCCGATTAGGTCATATCGGAATGAGTGGTCTGCGCAACTTACACGTGAAGAACCTTGTAGACAGGTTCTCCTTGCGCGAAAGTCCACAGGAATTTGAATGTAATGCTTGCATCCAGGCTAAGGCATCTAGAAAACCTGTGCCGAAATCAACTACTGAACGACACACGGAACCAGGGGAACTCACCCATACGGATGTTTGGGGCCCTGCACGAGTATCCTCGTTGAAGGGATACTGCTATTACGTGTCCTTTGTGGACGATGCAAGCTGGAACTGCACAGTCGGATTCATGAAATCCAAAGACGAGACACCTACAAAGGTCAAACAATATATTGCGCACATCGAGCGACAGTACTCGTTTGTGCCAAAAGCTATATACGCTGACAATGGGTGCAAATATATCAACCGAGATCTACAAAACTGGTGCCTAGACCGCGGTATAGAGATCCAAATGACAGCACCACATACGCCTGAACAGAATGGCGTGGCTGAGCGCTGGAATAGGATGGTCGTGGAATTAATGCGAGCAATGATGCTCGCACACGACATACCAAAAGAGTTGTGGCCCAAAGCAATTGCCCATGGAACCTACATAAGGAATAGGGCATACACGAGAGCGTTACCTGGAATGACTCCATATGAAAGATGGTCGGGATCGCGCCCCGACATATCCCACATTCAGGAATTTGGTCGACCTGTGTGGATTTTAAACCAGGCACAAAATCCGTCTAAATTAGACAGAAAAGCAAAGATACATACCTTCATTGGTTATGAAGCAGGCCCCAAGGCCATCAAATACTATGACGACCAAAAGAAAACAATTAAAGTCAGCTGCGAATATCACTGGCCTACGACAGCGACATTACCCACACCGGGACGCCGGTTTGAGGGGGAGGATGAATGGGTCAAACCTTCGTCGAGCGTGCGTGGCCAAGCAGGATCGAAACGGAAATCACCTGACATAGCTGAGGAGATAATCACCAAACACCATAAAGGTGAAAAGACGGACAAACCGCTTCACCATAATGATATGGTGCGTGACCCTCAGCGGGACGAGTCGACGGAAATACCTTCGTCCTATAAGAAAAATACACACCAGAGCGACAAGAGGACGGAAATACCTTTGTCCAAATTCCCCAATCAAGCGCGAGACAGAGGGACTGGTGATGAAACCAAAACGACACGATCAGGTGTCGAGATTGAAGATCTGGGTGATAATGATGTCCCCAATCTACTTCCGACAGACGATGATGACGATGATGACGGTGACGAGCAGGATCGTGCCAAATCGGCAACGACCGCAGCTGCTGCAGTCTACACCGCAATTAGTGAAATGAGTGGGCAAAGAGACCCAAAATCACTCAGAGAAGCTATGTGTTCACCAGGCCCGAATGGGAAAAAGCCATCCAGACAGAGCTGGAAACGCTCCATAACATGGGTACCTGGGAGCTAAAAGACCCTCCAGAAGGACGAAAACCTATAACAAACAAGTGGGTCTTCGTCAAGAAATATGACAAAGACGGAAACCTACAAAAATATAAGGCCCGACTAGTGGCCAGAGGGTTTAGTCAAATGCCCGGCATGGATTACAACGAGACATTCTCACCTGTTGTCCGACTCGAGACGATCTGTGCAATATTAGCAATTGCCATCGCCGAGGACTGGGAAATCCAGCAAATGGACGTAAAAGGCGCATACCTCAACGGGAAACTGAAAGAAGAGATCTATATGGATCAGCCCGAAGGGTATAATGACGGAATAACTCGCCTGTGCCATCTAATAAAGACACTTTACGGACTCGAGCAGTCCGGCCGAGAATGGAACGAGGAGCTTGATACAAAGCTCGGCGGCATCAAGTTTGATCGCCTCCTCTCGGACCCATGCGTCTACATCCAGCACACAGGGAACTCGATCGAGATCATCACTGTATGGGTAGATGACTTGCTCTTGTTCACAAACTCCAAAGAAAGGATGGTTACATTAAAGACCGACCTGAAAGGGTTGTTCAACATAACAGACCTAGGTGAACCAAACAAACTCGTTGGCCTAGAGTTTACCCGTGATCAAGAACATGGAACACTTACTATCAGGCAAACCCAATATATCGAGAACATGCTCGAGCGGTTTGAACTTGCAGATGCCAATCTGGTGTCAACCCCACTCGACCCGAACTTAAAACTAGAGTCGCATGAGCCCGGAACCGAATCCAAGGCTAGCAGATGGTACGCGTCACTTACTGGATCGCTGATGTATGCCGCAATTGGCACCCGACCGGATATTGCATACGCCCCGCGAAGCGCGTCCTACGTTATTTAAAAGGAACCAAAGATCTGGGAATCACATACGCAAAAAACGGTGTGAACAGCGAGTTCTTCGGTTACGCGGACGCAAGTTTCGCCTCCAGTCACGACCTCACTTCAACGAGTGGGGGAGTATTCATCTTGAACGGCGGGGCGATCACTTGGAACTCCAAGAAAGAATTGACGCCTGCGCTAAGCACCGCCGAGGCCGAATTCACATCGATGGCGAGATCCGAAAAGGACTTGATTTGGCTGCGAAACCTGTACACCGAGATTGGTTATGTGCCGAAAAAGGCCACCATCCTGTACGGAGATAATAAGTCAGCCATCGCCATTGCAACGAACGCTCAGTTCCATAAACGAGCGAAATATTTCGACCTTAAAAACCTACACATGCGAAAAACCATCAAAATAGGATGGTTAACACTCGTGTACTGCCCAACACAAGAGATGACTGCCGACATACTCACAAAAGCACTTGCACGGCCATTGCACGTACAGCACACCCAAGGGTTGGGCCTCCGCTCGGCTTGAGGGGGAGTGTTGACGAACGGGCATAGCCGAATAGCAAGACGAGCGCGGCACGTGCACAGGCAAATATGTTGATTAGTAATCAACCTCCTAGGCTCGTAGTCAATCTATTGATTACACGAGCTATACAGTAGTTATGTTTATAAGTCGAGCAGCATACTAGGGGGAGCATCAATCTATCGTTGCCTCTCGCCCCTCACAAGGGGTCATCTGTCTGTTCCTAAGTCTCAGCCTTATCCTCTCGCACACATCCCCGTCTTGCGACAGAAGTGATTGCCATAAACAAACCGGTCGTGTAGGCGCCACTCATCCGCCATCAACGTTCTGACTTCTTTTTTCATTCCGCAGTTGCCCAGACCCGGGGTTTGTACGCGAGATCTATGAAGGTGGTGCTACGGTGGGCGAGAAAGATCAGGTTACGTTTTTGATTTTTTGATTTTGACATCGACTTTTGCATTACGACTCGGCGCTGAGGAACTAACAAGGGTCAAGGTATGGTTCAGTGCCGCGCCCGAACTCCACCGTGACTCGTCAACTCCACCGCCCGTCTTGTGCATTTGAAACTGTATGCCTGATACACTCACAACATCACACTGTCGCTGCTCGCACTGACACCCTCATGCGACGCAACGAGCAATTTCACTCGTTTGCCTTCCCTTTCCCCTACCCTCACGCGAGGCGAGCACGTGTGCGCACACTAAAGCTGTTTGCCCACCCACTTGCACGTGGTACGGTGATATCTGTTGCGCGTGCCGATTTATGGTGATCTGGTGTATTGTAAGTGCAATGTAAGTACTCTCCATGGATGGTATGCATTCGGGCACTGATGATGATGTACAGTACGCGACAGTGGCCTTCAAGGTCCACTACATATGTAGCGAGCATTTAGTTATGTGCTCATGTAGTCCCTCAGACATAATCATGCCGTCTCGAGTGGTTGCTACATTGTAGCAATCCAGAAGGACTTGTGTCCATCTAGTTAATGAAACCTGTGTTCCTTCGACGGCATCATCCCGATATGCAAGTTGGAAAAGAGTCGAGACCGCGCGGGCTGACAATGAACGCTGACACATTGCCGGTGCTCTAGATATTGCCAACATGCTCCAACAACTCAGAGCTCAGCAATATGTGTAAGCTCGGATTCTAACCTGATCGCTGTCCTAGCCTAAACCAGGTATCACAAAGCCCGCCATTCGTCGTCTTGCACGCCATGGAGGTGTGAAGCGTGTTTCTGGTTTAATCGGCCCACCGACAATTTGCGACCACACTTGTCACCACCCCGCAGATTTTTTCATCCGCATCGCAGTGCCTTGCACGGAACCAAGTTCTATTCCGACTTTCGCCGCCCTCATCCTGTTACAGCAACTCAAGGCAGTTTTCTGACCGCTCGGGGGTAGGGATTGGCACGGGTACAAGAAACCCGCAGCCTTATCTGTGCTTGCTTGCTCGACCCTCACCCTCATTCACGCTGACTTTGTCATAGGCCGCACACCCAACACAGACAGTATGCCCCTGCCGTTGCGCCCACCTTGACACACTCACACCGTCGCACCGTCACATAACCACCCCCAACATACGAGCACTCTCGCTTGTTCACGCGAGGCACTCGTTGGCCCTGCCTTACCCTCACTGTGCACACCTACGACAACGCCGGCGAGCGCACAACAATACGATCACACCGTCGCACCATCGCACTGCCACCCACACCCTCATGCACGCACTCGCTTGTACATTCTCTCGCCCACCCACTCGCACGCGCACTGACTTCGCTCCACGGCCCCCGCTTTCACGTGCGCATGCAGACTTGTGTGCTCACCCTCACCGCGCACACACGCGACAACGCCAGCCTGAGAGGACTCCTCCCAGACGACTCTGTTCGGCAATATCTACTGGTTTTGGACAAGATGGCAGTTCGCTCATAAGCACGATCTCTGTTTGTAGTTCATGCCTTTCCTATTAGTAAATACATGTAGTAATTACACGGTCTCCACTGGAGAATCTATGAGATGGGGTGGGCAAAATATGGTTCGGGATGATTACGTAATATACGAGGCATAAGGTACACAGGGTAGTAAGGTACCATACCTTGACCCTTGTTAGTTCCTCAGCGCCGAGTCGTAATGCAAAAGTCGATGTCAAAATCAAAAAATCAAAAACGTAACCTGATCCTTCTCGCCCACCGTCGCACCACCTTCATAGATCTCGCGCACAAACCCCGGGTCTGGGCAACTGCGGAACGAAAAAAGAAGTCAGAACGTTGATGGCGGATGAGTGGCGCCTACACAACCGGTTTGTTTATGGCAATCACTTCCCCTAGCTTCATTGTGCTGCGTGTCGCCGGGGTCAGGGTCTCAAATTGAAATAAATCATAGTAAAAGTTCATTAGATTGCGTTCCAGTTAGAACTTAGTACTGACACCCTTCTCCAACTACCCCCTCTACCACTTGCAAACTGTCTTCACAACCCAGTCCCAGTCAAAATGATGGCTTCCGAGCCTTGGATCGTGCCCTTGCTCGAAGATATCTCTTTCACATACTGCGGGAGCAGAATACTGCACTGGAGAGGATGGCACACCAAGGCAGTAGTCTTGTTTATAAACCTAGGTATACAAAAATACCATTTACTTTTCTGGCTAACTTTCAGTAGACTTGAATTATGGGACGACCCGTCTTCTTCTCGCATAACTGCTGTACTTGAACTTCCAGGCATGAAGTCAGAGGAAGTGAGGGTACACCTGGACGAGAGTGACAATGTACTGATTTCTGGAGAACGCCGCCCGAGAATATTCTCAAAGTCGGATCAAGGGTGCAATGTAAAGTATCTTGTGAAGGAAATTAAATATGGCAAATTCAGACGTGTGCTCCATGTTCCAAAGGGTACAGTGGTGGGTGCTTCTCCTGACTCCCTTTCCTGTCACGCTGCATAGAATTGATCTTGTGTGGTAGACGAGTACTATATCGGCGGCTATGAATGATGGTCTGCTTGTTATCTCATGGCCAAGGGTACCGCCTCGAGTTACGTTACCCATTTATGACTCTGTTCCTGCAGAGGCCACTCGGTTCTGGTTGTAGTTATTTCCACTGTATGCCATCAATGAACCTACTACACATATGGTGGTCGAGGCTGATTACAGACCATGGCAGCTAGTATGAACAGTGTACAGTGTTCGCGCTCTCTCCCGGTCAGACCACTGTCTATGTTCTCACGGGTCTTTGAACTTTCTAGCACTGCCAATCAACAAGTCATTTTGTACCGTCGTCATTACCATCTTTGTCGGCCTCCAGGACTTCTTTGGCGAACAACAACATTCGTCCTTACGCATCCCCACAACCCTGCAATCACCCCATCTGGAAATTGCCGCTGCCTTTGACGGCTGCCCATACACTACGCGCCGTCCTGAACCTTGTCTTTGACGCGAATACAAACGGGAACAACGCAGTCTGCTGGACGGCGGAGATGAGATCAGGATGTGTTTTGATAAGTGGTCCAGAGAGAAATGATGCATGTACACACAAAACCACCCAGGGAAGAGGTGTGGGGGACAAATCATATCGAGTAGTTGCTGGGGTGGTGTGGTTGAAGTAGTTGTGAGAGGAATAGATTGGCGAAGTATATGGCGCCTGTAATGCCATATATGGGGTATCATAGACGCAACCGAGCAGCGCTGATTGGATAGATGCCTAGCAGACTACAGTTGAAGTTGAAGTCAAGGACCAAGATGGAAATGCGGACCATATCTGGAGCAGACGTTTGATTCTGTGCGGCTTCCAACATCGAGTACATTTTCTCCACTACAGCAACACGCGTCTCCCCTGATGCGCTTGCAGATGCGACGACAACCTCGCTTAAGTTGCTAGAATGGGGCCTAGGGTTTGTACCACTTTAGCCAACAGACGAGGCATTGCTAACCAGGGAAAATGACGTCAAAAGCCCGTTTGCCATCTTTTTCCGTTCCTTCCCATTCTCGTTCTGTTTGCCAGGTCATCTGCAACGCCTCTCGAGAGCTCAAGATGGTGCTGATGGAAGAACAATCAACTCGAAGATGCGGAGGCATTACTGACTGCAACAATCGCCACGTCTCAGAATCTATGGGGGCGTTCCGCTTCTAGTCATCTCGTTGGTAAGTTTCCCAATGGCTATGTCACAAATGCTGATGCTCTCTGACAGATATCTGGGTGGTCATTCGATAATATCGAATTCTTGATTCTACAGAATCTTTGTGAAGCGTTGTACGCAGCGGGTCGCACAAAGGATGCAATCCAATGTTTCCATGAAATGAAGAGTGAATTGATAGGGAAGATGAACCCATGTAGTGAGCATCTGGAATGGGTCCAGGGTGAGTGGCTACGCGTCCTGTGCTCAAGTCTCGTTGCTCATTTGATATCTGCTGACAGACTTCAGGCTGCATTCCTTGAAGAAACTAGAGCATCTCAGAGATACATCGGCGGATGCCCAGCGACATGACGAGGCCATTCTCCATTATTCCATCGCTTTGTCACTCAGCCCCTCTTCACCACAAAGCATTTTCATTAAACGAAGCAAGGCGTGCGCAGCAACCGGGTCATGGAAAGAGGTTCTAGACTACGCAAACCAGGTACATTCTTTTCTTGTGATGCTTACTCTTATTTATGATCGTCATCAGTGATCAAGCTTGATGCTTCGTCGCCATGGGGCTATGAGCTGAAGCATGCGGCATTGCACAAGGTCGGAGACTACGGCAATGCAGTTAATGCGTTCGAGACGATGCTTGCAAAGATGGAGAATTCACCTGATCCAGATGTTTGTCGTGAGTCTTAACCTCGCTACTGTGATAGAGATGACATGTTGACATCATCCAACAGAGCATGGGGACTATATCAGTCCATCCAGCACTCGAGCAACAATCCGCAAAATTGTTCACCAAGGTATTTCAGTCTCGCAGCAACTTCAAGGCCGGGGTGGCCAGCGCCAATCACAAGCACGGTCGGATCGCCATCAGTAAGATCGACCTCCCGATGTCATCTCTCTTCCCAAGTGCCGTGTTCAGCGGTATGTCGATGGAGAAGGCCGATCTATATTCCGGATCAGCCAAGATAACATCAACTTGAGGATCTACACTGTACCTGCTCAGAAAAATCGTTGAGGGATTGTGAGCAGGTATAGAGTGAATACAGGTACTAGGTGACAAACGGCTGTGCCCTCCCCAACCTTGGTCCCGAATTCGAGAGCCTCAACAAGACCAGATCTGGGAAAAACTTCAAAAGTTGTGGAGCGAGAAGGCATCGTACTCAGTGATTGGGAAATTCTTTGCTCACTCTATTGAAAGAATGTTACGTAATGCGGGGCAACGCACCGCCGAACCGGGTCACCATACCATATCATGATCACTCTATCAACGTTTTGGGACACGTCGGACACACACCCAAGTCGGTCTTATTCAACAATCTCAAGACATACAGTCTCTCTCCCGACGACCAATTTCTCGCATTTGGTGGAAAGGACTGTGTCTCGTATAGTTGTAAGCGTCGTCTCATTGGATTAGGATGTATCTCAGCACTTTCTTGTTCATCGTTCCAATAGGATTCAATCCCATCGTCTCCTCTACACCCGACTCTCCAGGAACCTGACATTCAGATCGACGACGCTGTGTTGGACGCATGGAAGCACGATCAGCTTGAAAATACAGAGGCCCTATTTACTGCAGAACCCTACTCATCATCTATTTGCCAGTCGAGCTCCTGTGCGGACTCGTCGGGGAAAGTGGGACTCAGCGCTCGAAGATGCCAAAAGGGTGCTTATCGCTTTACTTTTGCATTCGCTGACGCTGACGCCACTTCATGATAGACCATCGATATCCAGCCGTCTGCCATTAGCTTCATTGCAAAAAGTGTAGCTCACGTCGGCAAGGGGGAAAGACACAAGGCCTATCGAACCTGTGACATCGCATTCGAGTGCTTCCACTCTTCTCACATTACCTTTCTCCTCCTGATCAAGGCTGGTATCTTCAGTGTTCGGTTATCTTTCGATTGCTCATAACCCTTAGGCTATCATCGTCTTTATGGCTGGGGGACATCTCCATGCGATATCACGCATAGACGACCTCATTACTACGGTCTCCTTCAACTCAATATGTACATGGTTCAGGCACGTACACGGCACGCCACCACGCGGCGAACATTGCCACTGACCGTTTCAGAAGGCGTACATGCATCTTCTCCTTGGGAGCTCACAGATGGAGCACAGTGACCACAAAGGGTTCGAGCGTGCTCGAGCTCAAATGCAAGATTACGTCGGGCATCCCCTCTTTGTGATCTCACTGGTCGGTTTTTTCAATGGATGTGTTTGTATGGAACATTGTTCACTGTTTTTGACAGATATCTAGATGGATATCTGATAATATAGACATCACGATCCGACAGCAACTTTGTAAAGTCCTGTATGCAGCCGGTCGCACAAACGATGCAGCCAAGTGTTTCCACGAATTGAAGACTGCATTGGGAGGGCATGACGACCATCTGGAACGGGCTCATGGTAAGTGGCCGCTGCGCCATCCTTTATAGTCTATTCGCTTATTTGACTTTTTTTGGTAGCGTTTTGGCAGCATTCCTCAGACTCGGCCGACACGACACCTACCCAGATTCCCCTTCAACTTGCGTGAATCATTTCTCTACCCGAGTATGTACATACACATCCCCTCACAAATGCACTCGAGTCTTGTTCCCATCCTACACGGCCAGGAAGAGTGGCGTATACCGCACGATCCACAGCTTGCGTCAGGCGCCCAGTTTGGAATATCCAATCCTAGCACTTAACTGTCTTCTGTCACGTTCGCGTTCTGAACGGAACGGTGATGTCTAGTACATGGTGTCGGGATGCATACATAGACGGCAGGTTCTCTGGCGACGAGTCACTATGCTTTCAAACATCCAAGGTCTCATGCCAGCACACTCAAAGACCTACTGAATGAATGAATTAAAGCCATGTGACAAACAGCGTTTCACCACTCTCTCGAAGCCGCCCAACAGCGCTCGTGCAGTATCCCGGTGATCCGCTCTTGTGCCGTTCCGAAGTACTGGTAGATGTGCCTCGCCACCCTGTCGGTGATCGACCACATCCAGGATTCTCAGTACTGGGCTGACTTGCACTCATGACCTTGCCGCCCGCCCACACATGGCACAAAACTAGCCCAACCCCGCGAATGCGTCGCCGCATTGATCAGGTGTGGGTCGGAGACGCCGAGCTCTGAGCCCAAGCTTGAGCACACGCACTAACAACGAAACTTCACATAGTGGTACAGATTGTGGTCAGTTCATGGTGAGTGACATGTCATTATATGTATGGCCTTGATATCTGGCATGTGTAGCGCATACATGCATGCTCTCGTCTGTATATTCGTCCAGGGACGTAAACCAAGACCGAAAACTTACCCTTGTCACCAGATGCTCACTCAATCGAGTCTTGGACGTTGGCCAGCCTAGGAAGCAAGCTCAATAATCGGACAAGCATTCCGTACCGAGAGGACGTTGCACAGTCTACAGCGCGCGCGCCGAACTCGAGACACACAATTTTGCCCCTGTTCCTTCGCGTTCATATAGTACGCGTGAGCCAGAAGACTACCAATTACTTCTATTGCTGCTAGCAACGAATGGATGGATATACTAGTGATATGCAGGATCACAAATGACACAAGAACACAGAACCATCATCCAGAGGTCTTCCCTGGGACAAAATGGTATGGTCGAAGGGCAAAACACATGACAAGGACGAGGACGATACATCTCATGATTCTTAATACGGTGAAAACATAATTGTACATTAGCAAGTTAATCTATCCGTGTACATGACAGAGTGAGAGACAATACTAGAGCAGGAAAGTACACAGAGACCTGAAATTTCAAAGACCTACGTGGATGAAAGGAATCCACTCGACGAAGGACACCTCGCCACCGTCCCGGAGGCGTCCAATGGCTTCATGTAGCGCGTGTGCAGCCTCCCGATAATCCGGCCCCGTGCTATCCTGAAACAAGTGTTCATATACATCCCTTGCCACCACTGGCACAGGCGCAAGCCTGTCACTCATCAACCACATCGTACCAATCACTCCTCCATAACCAGCAAATAACATTCCCACTGCAATATGAACAGCGTAGGTCTCGTTCCGCAAACACCAAATGACGACGTCGCAGTGGGGGATTTGGTCTCCCAAGCCACCACTCTCGAACCCGGCTCGATCATCCTCACTGGAACCCCCGCCGGCATCGCCATCGTGCTGAAGCATGGCGACGATTGCCGGGTTTGGATCGGGCAAGGAATTGGGACGCTCGTGAACCCCGTCGTGGAGGAGGGTAAACGGACGGCCAAGTTGTAGTTGAGGGGCACGGCGTACTGTTGTACATCCGTTGCTCGTTCTATGGTTCTAGTCGACTGTTGTAACCCATGCCCATGGACGCTCAGGAATCTCAGTAGGAAGCTTGTAACACAACCATGTTCCCTGTAAAACAGTGCCTTGACCCTCAGAGCTGCCCAAAAGTGTATAGAAGAATTGATTGTGTAGCCATTTGCAGGAAACAAAGAAAACGCGCTAACACTATGAAGCACAACAAGGAAATGTGATGGTGATACAACATAACCTTTTGGTCCATGGCCCTACGCTTGGCATTAAAGCCCACCAAACGCAATCAACTTTTGGTTCAGATACTCTTCGATCCCACTATGTCCCCCCTCTCGTTCTATGAAACACCAAACAAGTCGTAAATATCCTACAGGAAAAAACAAACTAGCAAGGACTCACCAAGCCGCTCTGCTTCACCCCTCCAAACGGTATACTCACATTACTGATCAACCCTATGTTCGTCCCCACCATCCCCACCTCCAGCGCCTCCGCGACGCGCCACACCCGTCCCACGTCCCGACTGAAAAAGTAACCCGCCAAACCGACGTCGGAGTCGTTGGCCATGGCGATGACCTATTCCTCGGTGTCAAACTTGATGAGGGCAGCAACGGGACCAAATGTCTCTTCGCGGTTGAGCGCGGCGGTGGTAGGGACGTCGGAAAGGACGGTAGGAGGATAAAAAGAACCAATGTGTTTGGTTTGGGTAGTATCAGGAGAGTGACCGCCGACGAGGACACTGGCACCAAGGGCAACAGCGTCGTCGACATGTCGGACGACTTTGGAGACGGCGTGGTCGTGGATGAGCGGGCCGTGTGTCCTGTGCGTGTTCGTGATGTATAAAAATGTCTCATGATCTAGAGCTAGTGCGGAGCGGAACAGACGTATGTCGTTTCGTCGAGCCCGTTCTCGACTTTAAATGCAGCCACTCTCTTAGCGAGTCGAGAAGCAAAGCCGGCGTAGATGGATGATTGGACGTAGATACAGTTGGGACGACACAGGTCTGTCCCGATCTGCGGAATTTGCATAAGATGGCTCCTGGACAGAACGGCATTACTTAACAAACAGGACTTCCAGAAAGAAAATTGAATACTACCTTCAACAGCCTTCTCAATGTCGGCATCATCAAACACGATAAATGGGGAGTTTCCACCGGCTTCTATCGATATTCTTTCCATGAGATGAGTGAGAAGAATCCACAAACAGAGAAGAGGAAGAGCGGACTTTTTTAACGTCGAAGCGTACGTGCTATACAAGGACTTGGCAACGGGCGTCGAGCCTGTAAAAGATACTTTTTGGACAACCTTCTTTCGCACATCTCGTGGCCAACCTCTTGAACATTCTTTTGAGTTGCGACCATGTTGATAACGCTGTCGGGTACACCCGCACGTCGAGAGCTAAATACATGATTATTCCATGGTCACGCACAAACGTCAAGTCTACTTCAGCCAGCGCGAGCGCAGAAGAAGGGGTCTTGGGTGGCGGCTTGATGACCGCCGTGCAGCCTGGGGGGGCGAGCGCTGCCTCATCGCAGATGGGAAATTCCACGGTGTGAGGATTGAGTGTCAGATGGGATGGCTGTGCACGCCACCTGAACTGCCTTCTAAGGAAGTCACGTGCCGCGACACACTCGCCTGCTCACTTGCCTTACTCCTATAGTCAACCTCCTCCTGCTGGACTTGCAGCCCGAGCACAAACACAAGCAGGGCTTCTCATCCATCGTCCATTGATCCTGCGTGACCTGGGCTACTGAAACCCCTGCAGGTGATGCTTTAGACAGCTCAGGACGCGTGCTATCAGTTTCGTCGTCTCATCTTTCCGCCATCGTTTTCGTGACTCCAATTGGCTCTCGTGTCTCTTGACTCGGACTCGCTGTGCTCGCCCTCAGCACCTCCTTGCCCAGTATATCAATATTGTGCGTTTGCACCATCATTGCGCGCGTTCCTATCGCCTTTGGCTCGAGTAGAGCCTCGAGGTAAGCTTGTCCTCCTGCATTCGTTCTGAACGTTCGCGCTCTCGTTCTAACATGTTTGACAGTTGCAGGCGCTGAGGCAGATGGCTTTGGAGATGATTTCTTGGAGTTCGGAAGAAGAAGAAGAAGAAAAGGTCCGTTGGGCTGCTTCGAGGGCCGGCCTTTCCAGGGGATGGGCGTCGACTCAAACGAGATGGTGTGTGGGGGCGGGGTTATGAATGGATGCTTAACATCCAATTTTCGTGCATCCCTTTCCGAGTCTGCTCGACGTCCTCCTGGGCATCCTCGTGCCTCCCTCTCTGCACCATCCTCCCCCGTCGCGTCAGTGTTTTTTTATCCATGATGATTTTGACCATCTCCACTCCCTGCTCTTAGTAAGAATGCTACACTGGCAGAATCCATTGCTGCCTTCTCATTAAACTCCTCTTCCAAGGTATCCTCCACGAAGGAGCGTTCGCTCGATGACAAGAAGTGCTCCATCAGCTCGGATACCTCGGTTGACATGCTAACTTAGTGGAAGATGAACATCTCGCCGTGAGGTAGAAGATTCAGTCGACGAGAAACCTTTCGTTCAATCCCTGAGCCCGAACGCCCGTGTTCATGACTGCGGACGTGCTTGCCCTCCTTCCTCTTTGACTCTGTTAAGTTCCTACAACCTCTGTTCATGTGCCCATTTGAACTGCGATCGTCTCCCCACGGAACCTTCGCTAACCTTCGGCAATAAGGACCATTTTTCTATTTCTACACCTACCACGAATGTACCTATACACCACTCATCGGTGTCCCGTCGTTACCGATGTGAAGTACTGTCGGCTAACCGTCTCACTGAGGCGTTTCGGGATTGTACGAGTTCGAGGGACATGTCGTTCCGTGAGTAACTGAGTTTGTGGCCGACGTCTAGATGTTGACTGACGGTGTGTCGCAGTTATATGGTTGTCGCCAAAGTCGGCAAGCCCACAAAGTGGTCCAAGCCTGGCAACCGTGGCAAACGAGACAGTCGGATTCTGCTCATGCACTACCTCAACCGAGTGCACTTTGATGCACCCATGTCCCCGCTCGAACTTGAGATTCATCATCAGATGCAGAACGTGATTGGGATCGACCCTGTGTTTTACGAGTACATTTTCACGGTCGATGCAGATACGGTATGTACTCTTGTTGGTGTACGTGAGTGAGGGGATTGATAGACCGTACAGACGGTTACACCCGAGTCGCTCAATCGTCTGGTCACATCGGCTGCAGATGATTTTGAGCATTATCAATACCTGTGGTGAAACAAAGCTCTCCAACGAGGAAGGCTCGTGGTGGACGATGATTCAGGTTTATGAGTACTACATTTCCCACCACCTGTCCAAAGCGTTTGAATCCCTCTTTGGTTCCGTTTCCTGTCTGCCTGGGTGTTTCTCACTGTATCGGGTCTCCCATCATCATTTCCAACCAGATCATCGACGAATACGCCCAATGCAACATTGACACACTCCACAAGAAGAACCTTTCTCGCTCGGTGAAGACTGTTTCCTTACCAAGCTCCTCAAGCATTTCCCAACGTTCAAGACGAAATTCATTCCGGACGTGGTAGCACATACGATGGCGCCCGAAGAAATACTTTATGCCAGAGGGTGAAGGTTAGGTGTAGAGATCGACTTGCCTCACATCTACATTGTGGGCTTGACTGTTTTCTTGTACAATTATGCATTACTTTGACAGTCAAAGTTTGACGTCCCATTGCTGAGTCCTGTACCACCACTGCTATGTACTTCGCCATTCCCATCGGGACCTGCACCACCAGAACGACCGAGTGCTAGCGTTTCCTTGCCTGCTGCTGCATTCGAACTGCACAACCCTGTGCGCGTCCTGACCACTCTTGGTTTCGGTGGTAGATATACCCCTTAAATCCCCATCCTCATTCCCAGACCCTCTTCCTTCCCAATCCACCCAGCTATGGCATCCAATGGCAAGCAAATTCCTGGCGTTGTCCTTATCGTCAGCCACGGTGATCAACAAAGCTTCTATCAGAACCCAATAACATACACTGTTGCCCCGTACACTCGGGGTAAGTTTGAGAGCCTCTGGGTGTCCGGGGCGGTGGACCTCGGATCATGGACAGTCTCCAAGTGACGTGAGGAAGCGGCGACTGGAAGTCTGGAACAGACTTGGGAATTACGTCACGAGGAAGACGTGGTTGAGGGGAGGAGTGACGAAATTTGGAGACGGCGGGGGACGGAACTTCCTTCTTGGCTCGATTGACTGATTGACAGACGCATCCAGGGTTCAGGACTGCGACCGATTGGCGGCGACCTGGCGGTGAAAAAGGTGCCGGGAACCATTGTGCATTGTGAGTACCTGCAGAGAGACGGTCTACTGACCATCCATGACTGAGCCTGACCCACTGGCATTTGCTCCCCGGAGAAATCTGTCCCGCAACTGCAAATCCCAGAGCCTCCCTTCCATCCAGGAAGGTTATGACATACTTGATGAAGACCCACTCTCTGCCTCGTCTAGTAGTAGCTATCACCCACTGGCAGATGGGGAGCACCCTGAGGACCATGCCACTACGAGTAATAATACTCCAAAAAGACGGAAAAAATCAGGTTCGTCCACAGCCTCAAAACAGAAGGTGAACGCATTTACCGCTGACCCAAACGGTGGACGGTGTCTCCTCACCAACGTCGATGAAGTTGTCGACTCATGTCATATGATAGCTGGGAGGACTAGAGCAAACATCGTAAGTACCCTTTGCTCTGGGAAATTTGGTACTTATCTGCTGATAGGTCAGTAAGCTTGAATGTGCTTGGGGCATTCAGCCTGGGGGATTGAATCTTGACACGCGTCATAACTTGTTTTTCTGTGAGTGACAGGAAATCTTTGTTATGTCATCTGAATTAATTACCTATTTTTTGCTAGTGAGAGTAGACTGGCACCGTCAATTCGACCAAAATACATGGATGCTGGTCCCAGCGTATGAGGACCTGATGAAACTCCACGACATTACTGTCGCGGAGGGACCGAATGGGGGCTCTCAGATCAACCTAGAGGACTTGGAGGTTCGTTCTCACGTTCTTCTGATTTTGAACTTATTGGATCATATATTCCTCAGACGTTCAGTGGCAAAACATATGAATATACTATGGTGCCCCTGCAACACGTGCAGTCGCCCATCTGTCGCTTTGAGAGTGGCGAGTTCAGCCACCACTTTTACCCGTACAATACCCTTGGTCCACTCTCCTGCCACGTCAAGCCTCAATTCGTCGTTGTGAATGCTGGCAGAAAGTTGACACAAATATCATACAACAAGCAACTTTCGCTCCGCCACGATGCTAAATGCCTTAATTTGGTCAACGAGATATATCGACACTGGATGACCGTCGGGCTGGGGTATGATTAGATGTATTGCATACTATATATACAATATACAGTGTACATGGCCCGCCACCCCAACTCGCCATCTCTTTTCTTTACTCCTCTCCCTAGACGCATTTGCTTTCGAGAAGAGCTCTCAACTGCGACATGTAATGCTCATATGCAACGCCATTCCGGGAGATTTCACGCTTGACGGCAAACTCAACACCCTTGCCATGAGCGCAAATTCTGCAACCACTCTCAACATGGATCCCTACGAGGGTAATCACGATGGAACCTTCCGTATGTATGCGATGTACGCGGGTTTTTCAGTTTGTGCCTGAGGGTCCTGAGCAGAGTCGATCCCGATATCATCGCCTTCCTCTGCACTTCCACAACCCATAGCTGTCGATCTTAACGGGGATATGAAGGTTGATCTGCTTCATATGATCCCCTCCAGTCGTGGCTCCCTAAGTCCTTTGAAAGCATGGAGAAATACTCCGAAAGTCAACCAACGCTCTTTGCCCTGTGCGTTTACAGCCTTGTTACGGACGGTTGTACCGATGTTGACCCTCTTCGATGGTACGCAGTGCAAGTGGGCTTCTCCGCACAGCAATGCCATCATTGACTTGAATGGGGATTGTCTTGCTGGTCAGTTTCATCCCGCGGGAGCAGAGCCATGCTCATGTCTCACTTTGTGGATATCTTTCTCGTCTGCGATGAAGGGTCAGGCACTCTGCCGACCACCCGAAGCTCTTTGCATTGCGGATCCCAAGTTCAACTTTGACCTCAGCACGAACAGGCAAAACGACGTAAGGCGAATCTCGTTTGTGTAATCGCTTTTGCGCTCATCGTCAAAATACCCTTGAGGCTTTTGTTCAGATCCCCTTTTCTTCGCTTGCCAACTCCCCTTTGAGTTCACTTCTTGTACTTGATACCGCCTTTTCGCCCCCTCTCCCACTCCCCGCTCGTCTCGGGGATACAAATTTGGATGGTTTCCCCGACTTATCGGTAATCGCTGCAACAGCAGACAGACATGCCAAAACTTTTGATTTCGGAGCCTTGTAGAAAGGGTCGTGCAGGGTGTGATACGAACGGCTGCTCACGTATGTCTTTCTGCTTATTTCTCATTCCATCCCTCTAATTTTTTTCCAAGGTTCACGAGTGGTAATACCGACAAGCCCAAGGGTGTCATGATCGAGCATCGGTCGATAGCTAACCTCATGCAAAACTCAAGCGTCTGTGGCTTCACGCAATGTGTTCGTATTATGTCCTCGCTGGCTCATACCTTCGACCCCTTCATTGTCGATGTGTTTGGAACACTCAGCCACGGAGCAACTCTCGTTACAGGAATGAAGGAACTTGTACTTGGTGATATTCCCAAGGCCCTTCGTATCCTCTGCATCAATGTCTTGCACGTGGCGCCTTCTATTCCTGGCGTCGTACCAGTCGATGAATGCCCTTGCCTTGAGAACGTTGTCATTGCCGGAGAGGCAGTTGGGGAAAAACTCATCGAGGATTGGTCGGGACGCGTCACATTGCGCAACATGTACAGGCTACCGTCGACTGTGTCTCTTGCCACGTCACTTCTTCTTCCTTCACCGGTGTCACAGGACGACCTCTACCAAACTCCCGTATCTATATCCTTGACAAGCAGCTTCGTCCTGCCGCCATCGGCATAGAGAACTCTACATTGGCGGAATTCAGCTCGCCCGCGGCTATCTAAACGAACCAGAGCTCACTGCGAACACCACCCCTTCGCGTGGTGCAAGATGAATCTGCGATTGTCGCTTTCATGGAGTTCAAGGCTGAAGCCCAGAACCAATTGGAAGACCACAAAGAGGCGTTGAGGAGCTTCGTTGCAGAACATCTCCCCCGTTTCACGTATCCATCTCTCACCGCTGTCCTTCCTCAAATCCCCGCCTCGTGGAGCGGCAAGATCGACCGAAACACACTCAAACAGATGGACCTCACACCATCCACTCCTGATCTCAATGGTGAGATGAGATCCCCGACGGGCGACGTGGAGATTGAGTTGATGAACATCTTCAGCAAGACGTTGAAGATCCGGAACGGCACTTTTGGAGTTGCGCATGATCTATTTGCTATTGGGTTGAACTCGTTGATGGCAGTCCGAGCTGCTGGTATCATCTCCAAGACTTTCAACGTTCACATTGGTTTGAACCACATTTATTTGAGGTGAGTCGTAGCGACAACACTCAGTTACTGTTT